>KN477067.1:0-17776 GCA_000787095.1 Periophthalmodon schlosseri | reverse complement strand
GGAAATAGGGAAATCTGACAGAACAGGTTACTCTTTCATGCTACTACTGAAAGCATGAATCTCCTCTTTCACACAGTGCAGGATCGCTTCTGTGCACACACATTCCCTTGCACTCTCGATGCAAAAATGCAACTCAAAACAAGTCATCACTTGAACACATGCCATAGACAGTGACGAGACCAACAACAGTGATGCCACGTTAGAGCCATTTTTAAATGAAAGTTTGACAGCATGCGTCACACTTTAGTGGAGCTTACACTAGGTGTTGTTCAACTGTGGAAAACATGTACGTGAGTTCCCTTCATAATTCATGTGTCTATTCAGGCTTGTCATGCAAACTCTAATAGAAATCACCCTGGTTGTGATGGATCTGTAAACTGTTTGCAAAAGCCGAGTACATGTGAAAATAATTTAGTCACATCTACACAAACCATCCGTTTATTTTACACACAAGGAGAAGCTGGGCACACATGCTTCTGTGTAATCTTGTATAGTGTTTAAAAACTGTTTTTTATGTTAAACCAGTCATAAGTATCCAATGGTGTTACACATAAAAAGCAATGTTGCCTTGTTCTGTTCTGCTGCCATTAAAGTGGAAGTCTATTGTTGATTGTTCCAGTTAATATCGCCTGGTTGATGTTTTGCTGTGTTTAAAATCCATCAACACACATCCCCCTTTTTCACCTCCACTTCCTGGTTATCATTATCATAATAATAATAGGTATTTGGGGATCTGTAGCAAGCTAGACCAATTGCAGAAGTAAAGGATTCGATTGGGGTAACAGCAGTGCCACCCAGAATGAACACAATTAAAGACAACACAGAGCTATCTAATGACACTGGTGGCTCAGAGTGTATTTATGTTATGTGGGCTGGTTGCTGGACACACTTCTCTTTCCATCATCGACTGGACTAACTTGACTGACTTGTTTAGTCTGTTTGGACTCCGTGGTGCTGGAGTCTGACTCCTAATCCACTCCTGCTTCATTATTAGGATCCTGTTTCAGGGAGAGGCATAGTGAGGGCACAGCTAAGAGGCTAACGTGTGTGACTGACCTCCGCACTTTATCACGTCTGGTGGTCCCTGCTTCACTCTAGTACATCTGGTTCTTCAGGCCTTGTTTAATAATATGGTGGTTTTGTGGTCTGCTATAGCATTGTGTTTTGATCAACTGTGTGTTTGGGAACAGAGAAGGAACGAGGAATTGTTCAGCAGTGCAGTAAAGGCGTACAGGGAAACATTGGCTATAAAATCCCAGCAGTGTTTGTGTAAACATGTCCTGGCCAGATGACTTCATTTCTAGGTATTTGTTTGTCAGTTGGAGTACCCCTCCAATAATAAATAGGCCACCATGCATTTTGTAACATGCTGCATGTGTGTGTGTCTATGAGAGAGAGCAAGACAGGGCCTGTTTGTACTGAGGCAGTGAAGGGAAATGTTTCCAGTCATAAATCACACATGGTGACCAGAGGATGCTCAACATTTGACCAGTCCTTCCCTCACCATGTATTACTGTAGTGTCCAAACTGATTTCATGCATGGTCACATTTATTAAAGGTATGATCCATATACAAAGTCTATTCTGCTCTTATGTGTGATCTAAAATACAACAGACTTGTGTTAAAGGCTGGCCCTGTGCAGTAGTGGAGCATACAGTACTCCAGAGTGAAAGACTTTGACATCCTCTTTCTTGAACTTGGTGTCATCTAATATTAGAAACACTGTATTCCCTTGCAGAACAGTTGTCATCGGATAAATGCCTTGAGATGCACCTTTTGTTTTTCCCCAAGGGGATCATTAGAATTAAGCATCACAACAGCTGAACAAGCCGAGAAGCCAAACTTGTTAGATGCAGTTGAGAGAAAAGCACAGACTCATGCTTTAATAGGCTGAAGAATGTATCGTTTGGGCACTTCACCTTTAGCTTCCACCCAGTGCTGCTCCGTGATTGGTCCAGTCTCTGGACCACTGGTGGGTTGAGCCCAATCGCAACAGCTGGAGATGGATCCTTGTGAGTTTGTGACAAATAACGTGAGAATTCATCTTGCTGCACAAGGGTACCTCTGAATGAGGTTTACTTGGCTAAATAATGAATGATTCAAATTTTTTAAATAGAAATAAATGCTTAGATTCTCTTGCCAGTTTGTTAGAAACTGTATGTCACTCACTTTTTTTACTTGCCTTTCTGACCTTACTTTTACACATTGAATTGAAGCCAGCCTCCTGAATGGCTCGTCACACATTTGGGTTTGTCAGCTGCAGCCTGCACTATTCAATTACAGTGAGCTGGAGCTTAAAGAGACTCAGTAAAGTCTGAATGGGATCCTGGGAGCTCCTTTATGAAGAGCATTAGCAATGGATAGAAATCACAAATCACAGATGTACAGCAGTGGTGTCTCAGTGTTGAATATATTCATCAGGGTTGTGTACAGATATAAAGGCCGTGGGTGGGGTGTGCACGTGAACATGCACATCTGTCAGCTCCCCGCACGCAGCAAAAAAAAAGCTTTTCTTTATTTTCCCAATGCTCCTAAATCTTCCTCCACCTCTACTATGGTCATCCTCGTAACAAAGCTGCTTGCCAGTTCCACTGAATAGCTTTGGCCTCTACAATACACAGTAAATTTTTAGCACAATTAAAACTAGGAATGAAGCTACAAAAGAAACCCCCAAACAATGGAGTCAGATGACAAAACGGCAATAGAGACCACACTGGGCCATTTGATTAAGTCATTGTCAGGGAGCACAATGTACACCACTCCACAGCTCCTTTCTCACATATACCTTGTGTCAATCATGCGGCGCAGCAAGCCGGCCTTTCATACAAATTCAGCACGTCTGTGATTTGAAGAATAATACAGACTTTAGTTACTCTATTTTACATCTGATTACCTTCTCATTTACAAAGTTTACATAACAGTTCATGTAGCATGCTAGTTCATATATAGTAGTGTGGCCCTTCTCCCACGTCCAAGCTCCTTCACACCCCTCACAAAGTTGATAAATTCCCACAGTGGCTGTTGACCCAGCTGCCTTTGTCAAGTGGAGCTACCAGCAGGTGCTGTTTTCACAGCCACCCTGGCAGTCATACAGAGTGTTTAGTAGCGCCGCTGACCCCTGCCTGCTATTAACAGTGTTAGCTACAGACCCCCATCTCTCCTGGGACTCTTTCTCTTTTCCTCTCTTTCTGTTTGCGTTCCTCTTTCACTTTTTCCTTAACTACACGCAGCCTGCAACAACAAAAGCCAGCATGATCGTGTCTGGAGTTGGGTGCTGATGGGAGCATGGGAATCACCCCCACTGGCTTTCTCCGAATAAAAGTAACAGGCATTTCGCTTTTAGATAAGCCAGTGTTGTAGACACCATGTATTATTGTCAAAGGCATTGTACAAGAATCTGAAAGCAGACTAGTATCACAACTAGAATATCAGAACATATGGCATATTGAAGTGTTCAATAAATTCAGCTAGCTAAATACAGATACTTCTTAAATGTTCCAACATTTTTATTTGTGCATTTGTCACCAACATTTTTCATCTAAGCTCCATTACCAACTATTATTTCCAGACTGTGAATGATATGAAACAATGTGCGTGTGTTAGTCTTTTTATGGAATGATCACAACTGTGCTCTTCTCTGGTGTAGACATTACACATATGGTCAAGGGATGTGTTTGTCTGCATTCTCCAAATCATGTTTATATCAAATGAAAAGAGCGTTTTCTTCATCAAGCATGGAGTGAACTCAAGGAGTGGGAGCCAAGAAAGCCAAAAAGTCTGAATGTCAAACAACTGACAATTATACTTTGTCACCTACTGCACGCAACTCCCATTTACGCTGTGCACCCAGGAATTCCCTTTAAAAGGACAATGTAGCGAGTGTTCTGTCAGTGTTGACATTATTGTCATTATTGTGATTCCAGGCCGTACACTCCAAAAGAGTGCCATCGGACTGTGGAGCCTCCAGAGCTCCTGATGACAGCCTGCTCCAGACACTGCAAGAACGGGCACTGCACCCCCACGGGCAAGTGCTGCTGCAGCCCAGGCTGGGAAGGACCCCTCTGTAGAGTGGGTGAGTGGGACATACACACTATGGCCTGCTACTTTTTACTAAGAGCTATGTGTTCATGATGAAGAGATCACAGAAATGACATGAAAGTGATATAAAAAACTGACAGCGAATGATTTATATGGATAGAATGTTCACTGCCACAAGTCTGAAAAGAGTGCTGAAAGATCTTCACTGTAGCAACTGTCAGCACATGTACACTTTTTATGTCTATGATGTTACGAACTTGCACTAGCAACAAGTGCAGTTTACCTAATGAAGTTTATGCAAACCAACTTGTCAAGAGCACAGTAACTAAGGGGCAATATCACTCAAATAATTGAGTATCATTGTTCTAGTTCTACTCGGTTATTTTTCATGTGTGTCAAGTCCAGAAACAGCAGTGACAGTAACTCACTGTACAATTGAGCCCTGTCCTCTTCTGTGTTTGTTTATAGCCAAATGTGAGCCAGGCTGCCGCAATGGTGGTGTGTGTCTGGAGCCCAACAAGTGCCTGTGTAAGAGCGGCTACTCTGGAGACATGTGTGAGAAGAGCGAGCGAGGGATGCCCAACGACCAGGAGAGAGATGGCATCATTGACCACATCATGGACATGACGTCCTATCTACTGGACCTGACCAGTTACATCGTATAGGGCTGAGCTTCCCCTGTTCCACACAGATCTACCTAGCACCAGCAGCACACTCTACACCTCCACACCAGACCTCCACCCACTCACCTATAAGCTACATGCTTCAGAGCACCAGGCCTGGCATCCAAGCCTTGTTCACAGCTGTGACATAATCATTCACGAGCATGGCCAAGATATGGGACTACGCCCCTCCCTCTGAAAACACCCACCTGCTGACGGAGAATCGTTTCACTCTCAGTGAGCAACTCAAGACTTTTGCAGGGACAGCTGAAATGTTGCCTTACTCCAGCCCCCATAGACACTGGCTTCAGTGGAGACTATTGCTCTGTGTTATGGGGCTCTGTTAGGATGCAGTGGTGTGTTTATGAGTTTCAAACATTCTAAGGACAATATCAGTGTGCATGGACACTGAGGGAACCACATCCTGATGAAACGACTCAAAATGAGACTGCAGGACTGTGCTTACCAGGTTCCATAAGCGTGTTGGCACAATGTCACAAATGCTCATACTATGTAAACTGTTCTATTGATTTGCCATCAACTTACAGAACAACAGAGGGCTGTTTTACACAACATTTGTGGAGACTGGGAACAATACTTGTTCACAGCAGTCCTATAAACCTGAATGGAGTTATGAGCTCCCATGCACTGCATCATAAGGTTCACTATTACTTCAAATGAACTTAACTTGTTCATGGTTAACAAGTTAATGGTTTATCACCATTCACACAAAAACTGAACCATGTTCATCAAAGGGACACGACAGCATCATGTTGTATATTTCCAATACAGTAGAGCTTACATAAGTACTACTTAGCATTGCAAAACTATAGCATTATTATTGTTATCATAGAGGAGGTTTATTTTTGTAAGCTTAATAATATATGGGAGAGAATGGTGTTTCTAGAAGTAAGTTTTACACAAAGCTCGTCAGTTCATGTTTGTTGTACGCTGTTTTTCTCAAACACAAGGATATAAGTATTGTTTTCTACTCTTTAAATGCATGTCTGTGCCTGCATAAAGTCAATTAGAGCAGCCGGTGGAGTCCGTGTAATTCTTGAGTAACACGCGCTTCATTAGAGCTGTCTGGGACACGCGTGCTGTCTGGGACACGCGTGCTGTCTGGGACACGCGTGCTGTCGGACCATCAGAGCCACTGCCATATTATCTCTAAGCATCTGTCTAATGGAGTCAGTTTAAAGAGAGAAGGAGCATCAGCCCCTCCACACACTTACACTGGGATTGTCTGGAGCCACCATAAACAGTCATGATGAGCCATGATGTGTGTGTACATTTGTACACACATCATATGGTATGGCTGTATTTACAGAATTAACATACACACATTTGATCTCTAGTTGAAAATTGCCGTAAAATACTCACCAGTCTGCCTCTTTCCATTCCTGGTATCATTAAACTAAGACCTGAAGACAATTTTCTTTTGTATCTTCTACATTATCCATGTTTGCTGGATGAAATTAACCTGACACCGAGTCAAAATGGAATTCATGCTGTAAAAATAAAAAGTATACTTTTTTAGCACTTAATGTGAAAGTTGCATTGTAGCTGCTGAGACGGCGTGGTGTGAATAGAATAACCATTTTCATTATTTTTATTTAAGTAGTTATACAAATAAAATAATTATTTAAGTTTTTTGTTGTTTTTACCATTGTAATGTAAGTGATATTTTAATTCATGTATTGTAAATAAAAAGAATAACTTTGTTCATCTTTAAATATATCAATATGTTAAAATGTATAGCATGTCTCATTTTGCTTGTAGGTAGGTGTTCCAAAAATAGTTTGGGAATGATTTTGGCACATAACATACATTTTTTTAAAGTTTCAAAAGGTTGTTAATTGTACAAGGTAGTCAGTTTAAAGGGCCCATATTGTGTCTTTGTCTGATCTCTGTTCTAATGCTGTTTCCTCATCAAAACATACTTGGAGTTGTGTTTTGTTTTATACACATGTTTAACACACAAACTCTGCATATTTAGGCTGGAAAACACTCTGTTTCACCTTGTGATGTCATGTGGTAATACAAGAAGTGCTCCATTATGTTTTTAAACACTTTCACTAGAATCATTTGGTTAATTTCCAACAAAAGGTAAAATGTAGTTGTTGAAAACTACCGCTTCATGACATCACAAGGTGGAACAGAGCATTTTGAGCTTTGGAGATGTAGACAGACTAATAATAAAGTGTTACTCAGACGTGTGTGAATGAAACAAAACACAACTCCTGGTATGTTTTTGAGGAGGTAACAACATTCTAACATGGCTTAAAACTCACAAGAGTCAATTTTGCGTAATATAGGACCTTTAAGGTATTTCATTCATAGTACATGTGTTATAATATGTTTTTTAAAAACTACACACATATAATAGGTCATCTGAGGTTGTACAAATAGTATTTTTTCACCACTCTACCTAACCCATCTTTCTTCTTTGCAGACCCCTCACAAAATACCATTAGTTTTTTGTTTTTTCTTAAAAATATATTTTAATGTGGACTCGAGCAGGGCAAACACGATACAAAAATGGTTTTGAAAATTGCAAATAGCAGTTGTTTACATGTGATTCTTTAAAGGGCCCATGTTTTGCTATTTTCTGATGTATGTTATGTTGCCTCCTCATCAAGACAGACCTGGAGTTTTGATTTGTTTCATTCACACATGTTTAACACACAACCCCTGCATATTTAAGCTGAGTTCTTCTCTCAAACAGAAAACACCCTGTTCCACTTTGTGATGTCATGCGGTAATACAGGAAGCGCTCCCCTGCGTTTTTAAACTCCACACAATTTTAAACTCCATACAAGTTCATTTGGATAATTTCAGCTCTAGAATTGCCAATCTACTGAGCTAAAGGTAAAATGTAGCTGTTAACTTGAAAACTACCACTCTATGACATCACAAGGTGGAACAGAGCATTTTGAGCTTTGAAGATGTAAACAGACTAATAATAAAGAGTTACTCAAACATATGCGAATGAAACAAAACACAACTCCAAGTATGTTTTTGATTCTAACAAGGCTTAACATTCACAAGAGTCAATTTTGCATAATAAAGGTTAAAGCCCCACAAGTGATTTTCACTAATCACTTTAAAACCATTCAAATAAAGCAGTGGTTTCCAAACTTGTTCTGCTGGTGAGCTAGTTTTACAAAACAGAAAGGGCAGAGAGCCATAATTTAGATCAATAGATAAATAGATTGATACATGATAAAAGTCATACATGGGACACATTTTAAAACAGATCACATCACAAGAGCTATGTGGTCTGAGCTCATCTGTTGAGTTCACAGAGGCAATGGCATTTGGAATGAAGGATTTACAGTGTTAAGCATGGATGAATCAAATTTGAATTATTCAGAGTAATCTGTATTATATATTCTTGTATATGTAATTATACTTTGGGGAGCTGCTTGGAAGGGAGTGGCATTAAATCATTTTTTATTAAGTTTTAAGTCAGTGAAAAGCCATGGAACAGCTGTTTCATAGATCTAGAATGACGTCCACTGCCCCAATATCTGCGCTGACTGCCCTGCGTGACATCAGTTGGCAAAAAAAAAAAAAGTCAAAGTCTAAGTTGAGGTGGAAATTTGCTGCTTTTTTATGGAAATACACAAACTGGTTGGTGCAGTGAACCTGTCCTATATTAATTTCCTTTCCCAAATACCAGCCTTGTGTTGTATAGTGATAGCGAGCAGAGACCACCCACACAACGGCACATGCACCACCGTATTTACAGTAATGGAATTCCAACTTGTCTATGCACTGTTCAAATCCAATCAAAATGGCAAAAAGTGGAACTGTCCAGTAGTTGCGTTCGACACGGCGTATATTTGCATTTATACACTATCTGTGGTATGAATCGTTACTTTTGGAGTAGGTTTCTTTTTCCCTTTTGATAGGCCCTTGTCTGGCTATCTTCCCCAAACAGTGTAACCCGGTACTTTGAATAAACATGAGGAGTCTGTATACTAAATATTTGTAAGAGTGAGATGGCTGGAAGTGCATACTATATTATTGTATACATGACAGAAAGAGCCGGCACTAGCGATACTTATAGGGTAACAGGAGCAGAGAGTTGGAGCAGGAAAAAACTGGATCTTCAAGATGAAAATGAGACTCGATGTTTTAAACACACATTTGAACTGAACAGTGCAAATAAACTGACCTGTGGAATAAATACATTCTGTTTATATAATGGTGCATGATCACAAGAGTAGAATTCTGGTTTGAAGCGGGATATTCCCTGAAGCAAGTAAATGCGGGCAGAGGTGGGTAGTACTCAGTTACATTTACTTAAGTAACTTTTTAAAGAAATTGTACTTTTCAGAGTTCTTTTTAGCTGCATATTTTTACTCCTACTTAGGTAATCTTTTTACAGTACTCTTACTTGAATAAGGTTACTCTTCCCACTGTAAGTCCACAAATGACAAAACATTATGTTGACAATATCAAATGATTTGAACATTTGTATTTCCGCTCCTTCAAATACATTTGTATTTCTTGCACCGCTTCTTCAAATATAATGCAGTTTTCTCTTTTTTGTTTCTATTCTTTGAAAATACCACATTGTGTGCATTACTTAATGCTTTGTCCTTTCATTTACAATTAATTAAATTCTAAACAGATGTTGCGTCCCAATAGTTACTCTTACTTGAGTAGGACCACTATTTTGTAGCCCACTTCTACTTGAGTAATATTATTTTGAAATAACATTACTTGAGTAGAATGTTTAGTTACTCTACCCACCTCTGAATGTGAAAAGTATTGTTCATTTGCCTGATCCAGGTATATTTGAGTGTGAACCAATCATAGCCTTCTTCCTGGCTATAAGAATACAGTCTCTATCTCCTTCTTTCTTCTTTCTGTTTTAACAAACATTCAGCAACCATTACCTGGCCCATATCCACCACAGCAGCAGAACCATCAGCCACCTCAGCCTCTCCACACTCATCTTTTCACTATGATAGAGATAGATAGAGTAGCTGTACTCAAGTAAGAGTAACTATATTTAAAAAAAAAAAATCTACTCAAGTAAAACAAAGAACCTACTCAAATAAGAGGAAAAAAGTAAAGTAAAAGGAAACTACTACTCTAGTAAGAGTAACTGTAAGAAATACTGTCTAGATGTAACATCTGATTTGATGCTATTGGATGGACAAAACCTTAAATAATCCACAAAATCTGGTATTTTTTAAAGAATAAGCCACAAAAATGAGAAAACTAAACCATATCTGGAATAGTGCAAGACATGTTCAAATCATTTAACACTGTCAATAAAACTTGCAATAAAAAGTACTGAAGTATGGTCTCTGAAAACTACTCAGAGAATAGAAGTAAAAGTGTATTTAAAAAGTTCACATTAGTAAAGGTAGCTAAGTACTACACACCTATACAACATAAGATACTAGCGGTAGATGGCTAATTATATTCTGACTTAGATCTAATAAATGAGCTTCATTAGAGCTGGTATTCTGTGTTGCAATAATGCTGCAGACTGCGTTGTTTTATTTCAGCGCAGCAGTCATAATATGAGGGGAAAGATTTAAATCAGAAACAATGAAGTGCTTCCTCCGTTTTGACAGGGCAAGTGCAACCAAAAGTGAAAAATGCTGACAGGAATGAGTAGTGTTGCATAAACGCGCCAAGACCTCCTTCAAGGTGGTCGGCGAGCGCGGTTTGTTTTGTTATGTGATAAGCTGGGAGTTAGTGAGAGGAGGGGAGGGCAGCGGCTGAATCAGAAAGTGTGTCTTCATTAGCTCTCCAAGTGGGAGTATGAGATTACAGCAGGGCTACTCACTGAGTCATGGCTGTGTAAACACATGAGGTCACCAGATAGACCGGGGGACGAGCGGCAGTCCGACACCGGCAGACCTGTGGCTGAGGAAAAGGAGCTGAACACTGAATGAGATGCTATCGTCATCATGGTTTAGTCAGGGAGGCGGTAGTGCTCCGGATAAGTTTGCCCCCTATAGCTTGAAGATGTTGTTGAAAGGACCAACACGACCAAAAGAGGGGGTCAGTAGCAGTCAGAAGTAAAAGTGGCCGGGGCGGAATAAAGTGAAGACTGGCAGACATGTGGCCAAACCTCCATGTAAAAGCCTGATCTCATCAGATCTCGTAAACTGAGCAAGGCTGGGTCTGGTTAGTACTTGGATGAGAGAGCACTGGAATGTCAGGTGCCACAGTGGGGTGCCAGTAGCAAAACTATCATTGTGTCCTTAGGCAAGACGCTTCGCCCACATTGCCTAGTATCAGCGGGGTGTGTGTGTGTGTGTGTGTGTGTGAGTGTGTGAGTGTTGGTGGTGGTGGCAGGGGCTGATGGTGCAGATTGGTAGCCTTGCTTTAACAGGGCAGCTGTGGGTACAGTAGTAGCTTACCGCCATGAGTATGGAGTGAATGAATAATGCATGAAATTGTAAAGCGACTTTGAACATCTGGAGCTTATTATGTAAGATCCACAAAGTGGGATTACCATGACTATTGTCATTTAACAGTAATATATTTGTAATATATGACATTTGTACAGCTTTACATGACAATCAAAGACCACTCACAGTTAGAACAGACAAAAAACACAAATAAAACAAGAAGGTAGAAATGAAGATGCAATATGGAAGCCGTTTTGAATAGGTGAGTTTTCAGGACTTTCTTGATAGTGGTGGGTGAAGAATTTCCTGTAATACCTCACAGAAAGAGTACAAAGCGTTATCAATGGACACTTGGTTATGTGCACAGTATTAGGAGTACTCAGGTCTACTATTAGATCATTCTTTTTTTGGATCCAGAGCTTGTTTACTGTCCCAGGCCCAGCACTGACTCGAATCCATGAAATGATGCAATTAGGGTTCCCACTGAGGCTCAATCTGTCATGTTTACACATGCGAAGATACTGAGAAGTGCAGGTAGGACTAATGGGAATGACTAATGGGGACATACATGTGAAATTCTACATTATTTATCTTGCTATGGAGACTGTGGAAAAGCTAAGAGCCACAGGACAAGCCTAAAACAGAGCACCAAAACACTGTTCCTAATGGTCAACTTTAAAACTATAGTCATGACAACTTCATTGCTTGTGTTTATGTCTAGTCACAGTGTGCCAGAATGCCCAGTGTTACTGACCACTATGTAAGGAGTGAGGAGTGGTTTTCACAGTCAGCATGTGGGCTGTGAATAAAACTCAGCAGACTATACTATGCCCAAAGTGAGTGAGAAAGGGTAGGTGATATGTCAAAAAAATAAACATATATACAATTTTCTGGAGACTAAATCGTGATATTGATTGTGTTAATTCATGTAAACAAATAGTAGTTTTGTTTTTGATTTTAAGAGGCAAGATATTCTTCTACTGACTGTCTACTGACACTTCCCTTTTCCCTTTCATTGGTTAAATCCACCTGTCACTCACTCAGGGCATGACAGAGGAGTGAGTGGGAAAAAGTGTCTGTTTGAACATTCCCCAAAATAACAATTAGATCACAATTATGATTGTTACTGCTATAACTCCCAGCCATAAAAGTGGAATATTACATAAGGTTGTTTGATTTGATTACAGTAGGGGGATTTAGGGGATATAGCAAACTGGAGACCTAGCCTTGACTGCTCTTTAACACAAAACATGATATATTTTTTATCAGATTTTATCAAATAGTTTGGAGAGATGCAATATGTGAAAAGAAAACTCACTAGACCTAACTAGTGACTACTCATCCCCCAACCGAAAGATCAGTGGAACAACTCCCACTCGGACCAGTGCATGCTGTTACTGTGTCCTTAGGCAAGACACTACAGTAGTACCACTGGTTGTCGAGTGAATGGACAATGCAATGTAAAGCATCTTTGAATGTCCAAAATAAGTGCTGAGGAAATTCATTGCATTATTATTATTTATTAGGTTCCACTGGCCAGGCTAACACCTTACACATCTCAATTCACTTGTCATCAGTTGTATTGTGTGTTTGGTGACTTGTGCTACTGCATGTTTATGTGATCTCAAATGTATTCCTGTCCTGTTGGATAGAATTCCTGCGATCCATTTCGCCTGTGCTGAATGTCGCGGTCAAAGACAACACATCGTTCTTTGTCTGCCTCCACTCTCCATGAGGCCGGCCTAGGTAAACAACCGATGTAGGCTGGAATGGACCACCTAGGTTTTAGTTTCCATTTGGGGGTATCTCCTCAAAGCAGCGCCAGTACATTTTCCGAAACACATTAAAAAGAGTTATGCAAATGGTTTACGGCAGCGCTCGTGGTGGCGGTATTGTTATATTAATCTGTATACACTGTGGCTGGTCTTGGCAGGGCTCTTTTGTTTGTCCTCGAGCCTAATCTGCAGGGCTCATCTCAAGCTTACAACGCTCACAGTCAACACAGGGACATGCTCCGCGCCGTTGTGCTAACACCAGGGCTAATGCTCAGGTCAAACACTGCGCGGCTGCTAACAACGCAGAGCCAAGCCGGGAGAAAAAAGGCCACTAACCGCAGTGATAATGATGGGGTGGAGATGGTGCACTTGACACAGATGAAATGCTATCTTTGGGAACCTGGATAAAAACGGCAGTTATTGATGTTTGATTATGTAAAATGATAAACAGAACTATTTAATTTTAAAATATCTCATCGGACAAGAGTTGTTGCTCACTTTCCAAACGCGCTTTTCTCAACTTCCAGAGGCCAGAGAGGAGTTTTGCCGTCATGGTAATGCTAACAACAACTATCATGCTAACAGTGCACTTCTTAGTTTGCAGATGATTATACACTTTCTTATTAGAAGCAGACAGTGCACTGTGGTCTCATTTTGGCCCCACAAGTTGTTTTTTTGACATATCTTAATTGGACAAAACATACATTAAGGCCTATTACATAAAAAAAAATCAGGTTCAACCCATCTTAGTTCTAACAAGGCTAAAAACAATAGCCGATATGTTTTAAGTTTAGATGCTTCTCCCTGAGTTCAGATGGACATGATTGACAGGTGGATTAGCCAATCAGAGACACACATGGTCTGCTTTTATCCAAACAAACATGGCTGCTTAAGAAAAAAACAAAGTTTAATTTTTCATCTAAAAGAGAAAATCCAAAGTTCAGTGTTCAACAGTGGAAATACAAATACTTAAATACTTGAATCAGATGTAGCCTAGTACAGATGTTATCAACCAGAACAACTCAAGTTTTAAAGCTAAAATACCTCTGTCTCTCATTATAGTTAGCTACTTCATATTTAGTAAGATAACACACCATATACTGTGTCGCATACTAGCATTTTTTCACAAAACAATAGGGCGTTCTGTTAAAACATTACAATGGCAGTGTGCGATACCAGCTCAGCCTTTAGTCTACTGTTGTTGACGTATTTGCGCAGCCACAGTCCACAGGTTTAATAGGGTCAGGCAGACTTGACCACAGCAGACCTGAGTACATGGGAAATTCTGAGAGCAGTTACGTGGTTAAGGTGGTTAAGTTATTGGGAACTTGACTGCATTTTCTTTTCTTTTCTTCATTATGGGCAAATAATGGCAAACAGGGAGCACGTTTTGGATTTGTTAAACAGATTTTAGTAGTTCTAGGTAATGCTCTTATTTCACTTTAATTCGTAAATTATTAATTAATCAAACAACCAAGTCAAATCACTGAGTTGCAAAATAGAAACATTATGTTGAAAAACAATAGTAAGGAAGCCTTTTCATAAGCATTACATAATTTTGTGTCCAACTGTTTTGTATTAGACATCATTTGGATTACACTATTAAACTTTCTTTTTAGGTAAAAGCATAAATAAAAACTGCATACTAATCATTATACCTTTCTCTTTCTCAGCATTGGAAAAAGTGTTCAAAAAAGACTCAAATGTGAAATTTATAGAGGACATTTTTGAGTACTGTTGAGTTTAATTTTGGAGGCAGATCTGAATGTCACCTGCATAGCTGTGGTAGGACACGTTATTGCTGTGTATTAACTGGCCTAATGGCAGCATATAGGGATTGAACAACAGGGGTCCCAGGATTGACCCCTGGGGCACCCCGTAGATCAGGGACATTTTATCTGAAACACATTTTCCAATTTCAACTAAGTACCCCCTATCCTCTAGATAGAACTTGAACCAGTTTAGTGCAGTACCAGAGATGCCCACCCAGTCCTCTAGTCTCTGTAAGAGGATCCCATGATCAACAGTGTCAAAGGCAGCACTAACAGCTCTAACAGGATCAAGACTGACACCTTGCATCAGTGTTCAGGCAGATGTCATTTGTCACCTTGATAAGCATGGTCTCAGTGCTGTGGTGGGGTCTAAAACCTGACTGGAAACATCAAAGGAGTTGTTCATTTGGAGAAAGTTAATAAGCTAGAGGAAGAAAGACATTATTTAGAAAGTGAATTAAACTAATAACTAGAAAAAATTTACATCACATCAAGTACCCACCTACATCCCCTCCAACCACCAACAATACCAAAATACATTGATACATAGACACCCTATGTGAGGTGTCTTGCCCAAGCATAGTGTAGTAGTGGAGTGGTTAGGGCTGGGTTTGAACTTCCAGATCTAAACATGATCTGGACTAACTGCAGAAGCCCTCGTTTCCCCAACAGTCTCCATTGGTGGTTTTCAGATTCTAGACTGTGATGGTGTCATACTCTCAGATGGAGGCAAGAGCCAGTTTTTCCTATTGATTACAGTGTACTTCGCCTTGAAACATCCAAAAGGCAAATTTACAAATGTTGATCCTGGTCATTTCTGTTAGTGACCAGAATCAAGAACTCAGTGTATTACAACAAAACTCTACATTTTAACAATATTCATTTTACCTGTCGCTCATCTGCAGTATATATTATTGGCCTATAGAATACTGGGATGTCATCTGAAACTCAGCACCCACTAGTTTGAGGAACCATTGATCTAAATAGGTAAGCTCTGCATATAAAAGAAATGAAATATGCCATAAGAACACACATAATGAGAACACAACCTCTCAGCAGTGTTAAACTTTGCTTCACGCTTCCACATTAATTAACACGATGCATTACTCAAATTAGAGCCTCGGAATGTACTTTAGAAAATGAATCATAAATACTTCAAGTCAGTGGTATTTGAGAAATGGATTACGGAACAAACCCATTCAATCATTAAATATTGCCCATTCATTCTCCCGAAAGCGTATGGTGCATAGTTGCGGTTGGCGATGCTGTGGTGGTGCGCTGCTGCCTTAGCTCTAATCCCTGGTTTGGTACAGCACTGCCTGTGGTGTTACTGTTGTGTGCGTTCTAATCTCTCCAAAGCTCTGTGTCGAATGGCTGCATTGCCTACCGTTTGCTCTCCATTCCTACTTCAGCTTTATCCTTAATAACAGCCATGAAAGAGTGGTGATAGAAAAACATCCACATACAAGCAAATCAGAGAGTTTATAAGCTTAAGGTAACACATTTAAGATGATAAGAGTATGTGGTGGAGATGTATAGCTGAACAATATCTCAGTTTTGCATTGGATTCATGATTTTGAGGTTTTTAAAATCAGAGCCATATATATATGTGTTTGTGTGTGTGTTTGTGTATATATATAATACAGAGTCACTCTCCACTTGTCTATTTCTAGTGGAGAGTTCGTCATCTATACAATGTTCCACGTTATGGCTTTAAATACATCTTCATGGAGACAAGCAGGTGAAGCCACCAGTTACAGACCGCTGTGGACAGGTGACCCTGTTCATATTAAGAAAACATGTTTTCAAATTTCAGTGTGTTTTTGGAAGCACCTGCAATTTAATAAATGCAAGATGGATATGTTTAATGCCATACTGTGGAACATTCCAGGCAAATCTGTAATATCTCCATGGAGAGAAGCAAGTGGCGGAACCCTCACCAGAAAAGTTACATAGTTCACCTTTAATACATAATAGTCATTTCAAAGTGAGATTTGGAGCTTACTCAAAAAACATTGATTTTGTTCAGTTACGTGTCAAAATATATTAATGCTGTGTTTTGAGATCACCATAACTTCTAGTACATAAACTATTCCTGATGGACAAACATACTTATACTATTGTGATGAATGGGGTGGGGGGGCTTCCACACTCTCCTCTTACATCAAGCGTATTGTCCTGGTTTGGTAGCACCTCTGTTGTCCTCATCAGGCCTGCGCAGGTGTCCCATGGGCTGACCCAGGTCCTGACCTTTCACCTCTCACACCTTGGCGACTCCTTTGCACGCCCTCTCCTAACTCCAACCTCACATTGTCTATTAATTCTTTTTGGGATCGCCTGCTGGGAAAAACATTAAGAAGGCTTCATCTCTAGATTTAAATGCAAGAAAAAATATGACTTGTGTGTTTCTTATTGAGGTTTAGTTTCAGTATCATTCAATCAGCTATGGGATAATTAAGTCTTAAATAGCAAAACAGCTATTGTTTACTTTGAGATAAGTTCACTATTTTGTGTGTACTTAGTCTGGAATTGTAATATTTGTACTTCAGCAGCAGCATTTGTCAGAACGTCTGTGTGTTTTCAGTCACTAATTGCTAATTTGTGCGGGGTTTGCCACAGAGGAATTTCACAGATGTTAGGTAGAAGATTGTTTTATCACATGTTAAATAGATTTCCCACTTTTCCTGAATACAATCATCTCATCATGCATTAGCGCTTTTCAGTCAAAGTGGCTTCATGCAATATCCATTCACTCTTCAGATATACTGTAGCTGCAGCTGCCCTTGGGTGGACTAATATTTGAATAGCCAGCAATCTGTGCCTTTTGCCCATCCAGCTGCCACCAATCACACATAAACACAATCATTGGCAAGGTGGAGGAAGTGTTTTTTCCTCAAGGACACAGCAACATCTGTGATCAAACCACCAACCAACGTTCACTACCTGCTTGTTTCCATGATGTTATTGTGTTATGTTATTACTCTGCCTGGAATGTTCCACAGTATGGTATTTAGCTTATAGACCCCTCCAGTAGGCTATTTGCAAATATAAAGCCTGCATTCTAAAGCCTGGTAATGTTCCACGCTTTGGCACTAATACATTTTCAATGGGGGAAATTAGCGTTAGCCACCAAACACTGCAAA
>JACM01023554.1:0-35292 GCA_000787095.1 Periophthalmodon schlosseri | reverse complement strand
AAAAAATAATCTAAAAACAAAACTGTTAAAACAAGAGTAATGGCAGATTCCAAAGATAATATTTTGTGTGTTTTTGTATTGTGTTATTAATGTTGGCTGCTACGTTTGCCAGGTCTCTCTCAACGGGAACATTTCATTTTCTGATATTGGTAAAATAAAGCTTATTGTGTAACCTTTGCCTGATTCCAATTGGTTGTTTTTTTTTTATTTTTAAATCATAAATATCACTGGGACTTGTAGAAATACCACGGCCTAAACCTACAAGCTACAAATAAACTCAAATGACCTCTAATCATTGGGTAACTTTCAAGGAAAAATTATTGGTGAAACAGCTCCCCCCAGTGTTCACTTCACATCATTACACACTCTTTATTAACATTCCACAAATCCTGCTGTATTCTCATTTCAGCTTGGCTCATATAAGCTTCATATGCCCTACAAGGCAACAGTGGTCCATGTGTCTACACTGTCCAGACGCTCCACAATACAAACATATGGGCGTCTTTAGCATCTTTCTCTCATACCTTAGCACTAACACTGAGGAGGCACAATTACAGCATGCTAAAAACATCCTGTGTTTGGCAGCGTGGTCCAGGAAGTTGGTCTTTATTGTTATTGGGTCTGAATCGTGGGTAGAACAAGCCAAGAATAAGAAGAATGTGGCTCCGATTTCAAGTTTGCCATTTTTAATTGGAATTAAAACAAGTGGTGGGGGGGCTGTTACACATGCAGACAATCATATGCAGAGGTGGTGGAGAAGCAAAAGTTATATTTAAGATAGACAAGTGTCTGAAACGACTTAATAAGTTGGGTGACTTCCACGTCATCATAACAAAGCGCTGCATGCTATCGGCCCCTCCTATGGATAGACATCACACTAGCGAGCAGCAGATTTTTTAAATTTTAAATGACTATGCGTTGCTGCCAAATCCTATGGGTATTACTGATTAAGAAAATAAAACTGGAGAAGGAAGTGCATACGACACAGTGGGCGTGTACCGATGGAGATGAAAATGGGGGTAGAGCGGCAAAATGGCATTTGAAAGTAAGCAATTAGAGATTACTCAAACATGAATCACTCCAAATACAACTTCAGAGGCTCAATGAGAAGAAACGACTAAAACATGGTTAAAAGATCTGAAAAGAACAGTTTGCAGAATAGGTCTAATTTCATATTACTCGTGTAGAAAAAAACTGTAGTGACCCAGATAATTGCTAAAATAAAAACTAAATCTCATATATATTACGAAAAAAAATACATAAAGACTGAATTATGAAGTGACGTACAAATCTGCATACACTGAATGGTACATTGATCGAAAGATCAAGTCACCACCTGTAAATATCTTGTGTTTTGACTTGGCGGAAACTTAAACTTTAAAAAACATATCTCAGAATTGTGTAACAGTTTAAAATCAAAATTAAATCACCTCCCTCTGTAATTGCTGCTGTCAGGCTTGTCATTTTGGTCTTAAAATGTATTAACCCACTCTACATGGTCCTGGTATTTTTATTTCACTATTTTGTCCATAAATCAAGATATGAACCTTAATAACAGACAAATCAGGCACCTTCTTTCCTCGAGATTGCTCCTGCTAGAGTTAGGAACAGGTTTGACTGACAGTGTTGCTAAGCGCCCACTCCCTGCTAAACCAGTGGCGCAGGCAGGAAGGGGTGTTACCTTCAACAGCCTTGCTCCAGATTGGCTCTTTGGTTGCTATGATACTTGCGGTCGGAAAACTAACCCTAACCCTAACAAAAACACTAAATAAAACCAGGTGTAATATCATAAACTAAAGAACTGTGTGTGCGGGCTTAGACTTGTGTGTGTGTGTGTGTGTGTAAACTGTTGCTGTGATTAACGCTGAGGTCAACCGCAGATGTCCAGCTCTAAACAAACAGATCCTGGACAGTGCAGTACAGTAAAGAGGCGTGATTGGAGGTTCACTGTGTCATACATAAAACACTGTATTACAAAGCCAACTGTTTATACAAGTACTGGTCTAACAAACACGATTATAACGAGTTTGGGTATGTAACAAATCAACAGGGAAGTGACTTTGGTGTAGCGAGTTTTCTTGGTATTTACACACATACAAAACATAACAGGAGTTGTGCAGTTCAAGCAGACCATCCCCATGCCACAAACTCATGTTGAAGAGATCAAAGCTGGCAGGGCATATTTTTTTTCCCTTCATGTGTCAGCTATCACACTGGAAAACATTTTCAGTTATGTAAACATGTTTGGACATAGCTATATAAATGGACATAGCTAACCTGCTAGCCGCCGCGTTCTAAATAGGAAGTGAACATGGGTGCGCTTCCAGCTCCATCGACTCTGGCTCCAATTCACTTTGCATTGAAAAATTGTCACCCCTCTCTCTGTAACTGCTGCTGTCAGCCTTGTCATTTTGGTCTTTATTTCGCTATTATGTCCGTAAATCAAGATATGAACATTAATAACAGACAAATCAGGCGCCTTCTTTCCCCGAGGTCACTCCTGCTAGCATTAGTAACAGGTTTGACTGACAGCATTGCTAAAGCGCCTGCTCCGTGCTAAACCAGCGGTGCAGGCAGGAAGGGAAGTTACCTATGATACTTACGATTGGAATTCAAAATATGGAACTGGGCTCCAAATTTGCCCCTATAACTGCTAGCCTTGATGAGCGTCATTTGACAGGAGCCGAATGCTATGGGTAACGTCACACTCACTTAGTCCACTTCCTTATACAGGCTATGGGTGGAACATTTTTAGCTTTGGAGATGTAGACAGACTAATAATAAAGGGTTACTCAAACATGTGTGAATGAAACAAAACACAACTCCAGCTATGTTTTTGAGGAGGTAACAGAATTATAACATAGCTTAAAGCTCACAAGAGTCAATTTTGCGTAATATAGGACCTTTAAAAGCCAATATCTGATTTAGCAAGTTTTTCAGTATCAGTGCATCCCTAAATTTTATGGCACATCGCCCACCCTGAATTCAAATTATTTCAAGTGGATGTAGGTTGTGCATGTAATGCAATGTAAATAAAATTGGTAAAAAGCCATCCCAAACAGAAGCAGATTTCTCAATTCTCACCATCAAAATCATTGGTAGATCTGGTAGATTTGGCCGATTACACAAAGCCCAGAGCTCTTATAAAACTCAGGGTTCAGTCTTAACCCAGGAGCAGCAGCCAAATGATGTGAGACGGAGTTACCACCGAGCCAAATGATGTGAGACGCACGCAGAGCAGAACCAGAACCAGAACTCAAAACAGCCAAAACAGCCCCATCAAACAGCAGTGGAGGATCATTTCTAAAGTAATCCACAGATGATAACTGGACCTCCACTCCACACCTCATTAGAATAACAAAAGAGAGGCAGATAAAAACTTAGCCCTCAGCTTTTTATTTCCACGTCACTACTAAATCCATGTGGAGTCTGGTAGCGCTTTGTATCAATTATAGGTATTATCCGAGTGGAGCCAAGAGGAGCTGTGTAAACCAACTATAATCAACAGGTGTCATGTTGGCAAGGCAAAAAAAGTTAGTATAGAAAAATTGTCAATCAGAACATGAACAAAGGATGATATAATATTCATTAGCAATCTTACCCATCTCCACACTTCCAGGTCAAGTTACAGGTCAGATACATTAGACTATATAAAGAAGTGGGCTAAGTGAGTGTGATGTCACCCACAGCGTTCGGCTCCAGTCAAATGAAGCCCATCGAGGCTAGCGGTTATAGGGGCAATTTGGAGCCGAGTTACATATTTGTAATTCTGACCGTGAGCATCATAGCAACCAAAGAGCCAATCCGGAACGAGGTTGTTCAAGGTAACACCTCTTCCTGCTCCCTGTTAAACTAGCGTTGCAGACACTTAGCAACACTGTCAATCAAACCTGTTACTAAGGCTAGTGGGAGCAACCTTGAGCAAAGAAAGTGCCGATTTGTGTATTAATAATGCTCATATCTTGATTTACAGACAAAACAGCGGAATAAAAACCCCAGGATCATGTAGAGTGGGTTAATACGAACATTTTAAGACCAAAATGACGAGACTGACAGCAGTAGTTACAGAGAGAGAGGCCATAGTTTTTCAATAGAAAGTGAACTGGAGCCAGAGTCACTGGAGCCGAAATCTCGCACATGATTTGGAACGTGGCGGCTAGCAGGTTAGCTATGTCCATTTATATATACAGTCTATGGTGAGATTATTATTACTGCTTATTATTTAAGCAAAAACACTTGTAATTAAATAAATGTAAGAAGAACTATTTTAATGTCATACTGTGGAACCCCCCACGGGCGCACTTCCGGCTCCATCGACTCTGTCTCCAATTCTCTTTACACTGAGAAACTGTGGCCCCTCTCTCTGTAACTGCTGCTGTCAGACTCGTCATTTTGGTCTTAAAATGTTCGTATTAACCTGCTCTACATGATCCTGGGGTTTTTATTTCACTATTGTGTCCGTAAATCAAGACATGAACATTAATAACCGACAAATCAAGGGACATTACCTTTAACAAGACTGGCTCTTTGGTTGCTATGATACTCGCGGCCAGAATTCAAAATATGGAATTGGGCTCCAAAGTTGCCCCTATAACTGCTAGCTTCGATGAGCTTCATTTGACTGGAGCTGAACGCTATGGGTGACGTCACACTCACTTAGTCCACTTCTTTATACAGTCTATGGATGACACTTAATCTGTAATACTAACCAGTAAAGATTCAGACATCAGCTGTTGTATTTCATGAGGAGTAGTTTTGTTGTTGGTCAGAACCTGCTCCATCAGACTCAGTACAGTCTCCTCCAGACTGGACACACTGTACCACCACAGAGAGACCATGGCTGGACCGTCCAAAGGCAAGGGCTGGCTGTTAAAGGAGAGAGAGATTACACGCTACCAAAATGGCACAAGATGTTATAGTCTGTTATCAAATCAGCCCTATTGTGCTTATGTGTGCTCTATAGTTCTAATTTATGACACCCGTGGATCATTAGGTGATAATTCGCCCATTTTAAATTGCAATATTCATCTAAAACAACAACAAAGCACCGCATGCTGTCGGCGCCTCCTATGGATAGCTGCACATCACATTAGTGAGCAAAAATGAAAACGAAGCTGCCAAATTCTACGAGTATCACCGATTGGGGGGGGAATAGATCGGCAAAATGGCGTCTCGAAAATAAGCAATTAAAGATTACTCAAACATGAATCACTCTAAATACAACTTCAGAGGCTCAATGACAACTAGAACATGGTTAAAAGCTCTGAAAAGACCATTTTGTAGAATAGGTCTGATTTAAACGACAAAAAAGAAACAAGTCTGCTGACATCTAGAAAACTGCAGATATTTTGCAGAATCTGTGACCTTTATAAGCTACGAGGACAGAACATCTAAAATGAAATGCTTTATCATTATCAGCTAATTTATTCTTCTTGCAACATGGTTGTGGCTTTGGACATGAAATGGTTTTAACCATAGACTGTATAAAGAAGTGGACTAAGCGAGTGTGACGTCACCCACAGCGTTTGGCTACAGTCAAATGAAGCTCATCGAGGCTAGCAGTTATAGGGGACAATTAAAGCCAAACTGCATATTAGGAATTCTGACCGCGAGTATCATAGCAACCAAAGAGCCAATCTGGAGCCAGGCTGTTGAAGGTAACGCCTCTTCCTGCTTTCACTGCTGATTTACCATAGACCGGGCGCTTAGCAGCGCTGTCAATCAAACCTGTTGCTAAGGCTAGCGGGAGCGACCTCGGAGAAAGAAGGCGTCGATTTGTCTGTTATTAATGTTCATATCTTGATTCACAGACACAATAGTAAAATAAAACCACCAAGATAATGTAGAGTGAGTTAATACAAACATTTTAAGACCAAAATGATGAGCCTAACAGCAGCAGTTCCAGAGAGAGGGGCCACAGCTTTTTAATAAAAAGTGAATTGGAGCCAGAGTCGATGGAGCCGGAAGTGTGCCCATGATCACTTCCTATTTGGAACGCGGCAGCTAGCATGATAGCTATGTCCATTTATACATACAGTCTATGGTTCTAACACATGTTCACACTGTGGCCTCATCTTACCCGGAGTGAGCAGAACTTAGGGCTTGAATGCAGTGGTCAGTTAAAGGGGCTCTAACGCTGGTGACCGCTCACCTCAGTAGAGCTCCGATCAGAGAGGCAGCTTCAGGACATGTGACAAGAGGAACACACGCTTTAGATGTGGCCTGCAGAGTTTCACACGGGCAGCTGCAGATCATAAACAAAAAGTGTAATTTATTTTCATTTTAGAATAAAACATCTGTGGATCTGCGCCTCAGGGTGGGCAACACATCAGTTCTGGAAAGGAGTAATCCCATATCATGCATTAATTTATTTAATATGAAAAGGAAGAACCAAAACATTAGACTCCCACAGCCTGAAGGCACAAAACTGATACTGGCATTGTTGAGGTAGAGCACTGTGGATATATTTTGATAAATTAACCTCCATTATATAATCTGAAATCAGTATAAATAGTTACGTAACAGTGCACTGGTTTGTATTCAAAAGTATTAGGAATAAATCATATAAATGACAATATTATCCACAACATTTGTTTCTCTTCAAACGTTTTTCACACACTCTTATTTAGAGCAGCGCCTCCTTCTGATGGACTTAAGGTAATCCTGCACTTGAGGGTGTAAAAACACATTTCCTTTAAGGGACCATGCCAAACACAATAGTCTGTGGTAGTAGAGCATTAAAGCTACCATCTGTAAGTTTATTAGATTTTTTTTCACCAGTAGATGGCAGGTGTGAAACCTGTTCCTCTCTCCCCTCTCCCTCCCCTCACTTGGCCTTTGTTCAGTCTCACCCATAGGCTCTATAAAGAAGTTGACTAAGTTGACGTCACCCATAGCGTTTGGCTCCAGTCAAATGACGCTCATCGAGGCTAGCAGTTATAGGGGCCAATTTGAATCCGAGCTCCATATTTGGAATTCCGCCCCCAAGTATTATAGCAACCAAAGAGATAATCCGGAGCGAGGCTGTGGAAGGTAATGCCGCTTTCTGCCAGCACTGCTGGTCTAGCAGAGAGCACACACTTAGCAACGCTGTCAATCAAACCTGGGGCCACAGTTTTTCAATAGAAAGTGAATTGGAGCCAGAGTTGATAATCAGAAGCACGCCCATGATCACTTCCTATTTGCTAGCACATTAGCTATATCCATTTATATATACAGTCTATGGTCTCACCTGTGCTTTCTGATCTTCTTCTGTCAAGCCAAAGTTGGCACACTGTCAAACAGCAGTAATGTAGATAGCATCTAGTGGTGAAATGTGAGAATACAACAGGTGCGGGTCAGCTGATCTAATTATGGATGGTTAAATCAGCTAACCAGAAACATCACAGCAACATCATGTGACCACTCTGAGGAAGAGCGCTCATGACTAATCCAAACTGTCAGGTATGAAAACAAACTAAACATTGGTCTGAAAAAAGAATCTATTAAAAACTATTAAAATAAAAAAAAAATGTAAACATTTAAAAAAATTATGGATGGTAGCTTTAAGGTTGATAGCCAATGTCCAAAAATGTAAATATCTATATAATATATAGCACCTCTAGGCTCCTAAAGCACTTTACATTGCATCATTCATTGACTCCATACTGGATAGTAGCAAGCCACAACTGCCCTGGGACAGACTAACAGAAGTGAGGCTGCCAAATCTGTGCTATCGACCTCCCCCACTTCCAAAAACAAACACTCACCCACACAATAATCTCATATTACATTTTAGGCATCTATTTCTATGGCTTTCTGGACAACTCCCCTTCAGCCCTTTAAACTGTGTAGACATGAAACAGCAAAATTTATAATTACCTTTGATTTATATCACAAGAAAAGGTGCAGCTCGCTCCAGCATGTTCCTGCAGCCTCGCCAGCATCTAAAGCCACATCAAGAGGACATGATGAACAGTGTTTTCTGGTATTAATCAAGAACATGTTCAAAAGGAAATGAGGAGTCAATACTGTTCTCAGCACTTTCAGATGGTACTCAGCTGGTGGCACTCCCAAATGCTTCATTAAAGTCTGTGCGGTAGGGTCTTCATCTGTGGTGAGCTGACATAAGATTTTCTGCAGATAAACAAAACAAAACATAAAGAGTATTGTTAGCACTTCGAGGTAATATCCTTCTCACTGGACAAATCTATAAAACGACGTCTCCATAGGATCCGAGCTAATTAGCAAGAGGAATACGGGATGGTTTTGCTAGCATGACATCATTTGAAACAGATGAGTGCTAAGCAGGCTTTCCAGTAAGTGAGAATGTATGGACAGCATGAGAGCAGCTTAAGAAATGAATGTTCTTTGTTGGAGGTTTTACAGGCAGAAGGGGCCCCATCGTACACAGAGACAACTGCACAATAAACCCGCCTGATTCTTGTCTGAGGAAAAACATAGGGACATAGGGCTCCAAACCCATTAGATTTGACTTTGAAAATAAATCCTGATTTATGACTATTTTAACATGAACGTGTGGGTTTCAGAAGGCGGAGAAATTTGGACCATTGCCATAGCGATTAACAAATCAAAACTAAATAAATATTATAATTAGAATTGGAAAAGTCCTCAAAATGTTGAGTATAATGGGAAGCTGAAACTTATTAATAAAATGTGTTAGCTTTAAAAGTGCACTATGTATCATATCTGGTATGGGGTCCACCACCTGCAATAAATCATTGCAATAACTGTGATGTTACACAGTATGGCATATCCATCTTGCATTTTTTTAACTGCATGTGCTTATTGTGAGCAAACTCTCAGAAAATCTCCATGGAGACATGTAGGTGACAGACACTCCAATAAAAAAGTTACATAGTACACCTTTAACATTTAAAATTAGGGATGCACCAGTCAGATACTGGTTTTGGATATTGGCGCTGATACTCAAAATTTTGCTGGATCTGATATCGGCTTCCAAATATCGGTTCAGTCGATATCCTGGCTGGACATTTAAATTGATGTAATAAGACCGGTAATTACAGGTAATCAGTGTTTGAATTTTTATTTATACTGCAGTTGTTCAGCAGTTACTACTTACTACACATTTGGATTGGTTTAGTCTTATTTTATTTTAGTTTAAAGAAAATAAATGTTGGCAGATACTTAAAACCTAATCGGCAGATACTTAAAACCTAAGATGTCTTTGGTTGTCAAATAATTAGGACATATTTATAAAAAGATAGGAATTTTGGGTTTACGACTGGCTTTAGTCATAGGATCTGGCAACCCAAAGAAAGTAGGTCATCAAGTTTATATCTAAAATAAAAAACAACAGGTGGATAATGTTCATTTAATATTCAGTAAAATCCCAAGGCCTACTTCCCATAAGAAGAACATAATGTAATGCGGTTAAAACATTGTAAAGAGTAGAGATCTCTCAAACTTTAGATAAAAAGAGGGACATGAAAGGAGAAGAGAAGCAAAAGAAATGGGAGTAAAATGAAAGTAAGTGGGTGACTGAGAAAATTCAAAAAGCAGGGAGTGAGGAGGAGCCCTGTGGTTTCTTTGGCTGGGCCCTACAGCACGCTAGCATGCTAACCCTCCGCACAGCCCCTTACAAAACAAGCCCAATCACTACCATCTGAACTCACTCAGTCACATCCCACCCATGCGATGGAGGATGGAGGGACAAAAAGCCAAGAAAAGCTGCTAGAACATACTGGGTTCGGATGGGTTGAAACGCGTCCTGGTTTGGTCCTGGTTTGAGCTCAGTTTAGTCCTGATGTAGACTTAGTTTGGTCCTGGTTAAGTCTAGGTTGGGTTTCAGGCTTAGTCCCAGTTTAGTCCCAGTTTTGTGTAAGTGTGAACACAAAACACCATTCAAGATAGGCCATATGTTGTTTACGAGATGGGCATGAAATAATTGATTAGAATATATGTAAAATTTGAATTGTAAGCATACTGTCTTTGCTAATTACAAAACTATTAAAAGGTTGCAAAAAAGATCTGATTAAAAATTCAAGAAAATAATTTTGCAAATGTTCCAAATGTATATTTCTGCAATTCCATTTCATTTTTGTGGATACTTGGACTTCAACACATGTACAGGAACTTGGCTATGTTCTGATGGACTGCAAAAGTAATCAGATTATTGTTTTCACGATAGTCCCATAAAACATGCATAATTTTGGTCATCATCGCCCACCCCGTACTCGCTTGTTGCTTTTAAAATAATAATAAAAGATAGGTGTGGTCTTTGGAGGGAGTAAGCCGGGCATATCCCTGTTTCATTCAAAGCCACAGCTCTGGCTTTGGGGGCAAGAACACTGTGCTGCCACAGAAATAATCCCTCATAAATTTAAATTAAAAGAAGGGATGTAGGAAAAAAGACGGGAGGTTTGGATGAGTGTCTGTTAACAATTACTCCACCATGATTGAATTCTTACCAAACCAATGAAACGAGTTTAGCCAAGCTTCAGATGGTAAAACCAACTGGAAGTAGTCACTTTGTGGTTCAGTCCAAAATAATGAGAACAGGCAACCATTTTATCCAAGCTTTTGCCTGTTAAATCCTCACTGCTAAGATTATGTTTATCTGGCATTGGGTTTTTCCATTGGTTACACAACTGCAAAATAGGAGGGTATGACTTCTTTTTAAAACCTACTTTCCCTGATGGCATGTGTTCGATTTGGTTTATGGTAGAGATCAACCGCTATGGTCGATACTGATTGTTTAGAAACCAGAGCAACCGATGCCTGATAAGTTCTGCCGATATTTTTTGGGCTGATTTTGATTAGTTAAAGTTAAAGTGTTAGAAGAAGCACATATAGCTTTGTGTGGATTTTTAGGTAGCATATTGACCAAAATAAAATATTGCACTCTGCTGGACATTCAAGGCCCATAGCCGACTCACTAAAAATGCAAATATCGGCCAACTGATATATCCATCTATGTCTAGTTAAAGCAATAACACCTAGTACCTGGATTGTCTCTATAAACAACACAGGGTAAGACAGATGCCCTCTCTGGCCTTAATGTCTCTGAATGCCCTGCTCCTCCAGACAAGATAAGCTGTGCTGCATAAGTTTCTCTCTTCTTTCCCTCCTGTCATTTGTGGTCATCAGGGTGGTTTCGGATATGGTCATGGGTTTATTGTAGTTTGGTTTCTTGGATGAGAGAGAATATAGCATAAAATAAAGACCTGTATTTTTTGTTTTTGTATGGACTCCCTCTGGGGAAGACTTGGATTATTTTTCTAGGCGCTTCTTTGTAATTTCAGCAAAAATAGTTCTGTATTTGTTATTTGAGAATATAATATATGTTTATGCTTCAAATATCATGTAGCTGTACTGGCTCGGATCAAAGGTGGTCAGTGGTCAGAAGACTTGCATATGAAACCTGGTACATATGGAAAAAGTAAATAAAGACAATATGACTTCTGCTGTTCAGATGGTTAAATTCAAATGGTACACTGTCCTCTGTAAAAGCTCAAAATTAAGACTTTGGAAATGTGATATTAATAATTAATATTAAATGATAATTATTAAAAAGGAAATGAATATTGAAAACAGTTTTTATTTGAAAAAACTCAAATCTACTTATGTCAAATTGTGTCATATCTCCCCATAGACTGTGTAAAAAAGTGGACTAAAGTCAAATGAAGCTCATCGAGGCTAGCAGTTATAGGGGCCAATTTGGAGCCCAGTTCCATATTTGTATTCCGACTGCGAGTATTATAGCAACCAAAAACCCAATCTGGAGCAAGGCTGTTGAAGGTAATGCCCTTCACACCTCCGACTGCGAGTATTATAGCAACCAAAAACCCAATCTGGAGCAAGGCTGTTGAAGGTAATGCCCCTTCACACCCGCACTGCTGGTTTAGCAGGGAGCAGGTGCTTAGCAACGCTGTCAATGAAACCTGTTGCCAACACTAGCGGGAGCAACCTCGGGGTGCCTGATTTGTCTGTTATTAATGTTCATATCTTGATTTACGGACAAAATAGTGAAATAAAACCTCCAGGATTATGTAGAGCGGGTTAATATGAACATTTTAAAAACAAAATGACGAGCCTGACAGAAGCAGTTACAGAGAGAGCCGCTGCAGTTTTTCAATGTAAAGTGAATTGGAGCAGAGTTGATTGGAGCCAGAAGCACGCCCATGCTCACTTCCTGTTTGGAATGCAGCAGCTAGCAGTTTAGATATGTGCATTTATATATATAAATGCACATATCTAAATGTATGTATATGTATCTCTCAGTCTATTACAAAAAAAAAACCCCAAAAAAACCCAAAACACACACACAATGGATTACTGCAATTTTCCTTGATATTTTTGCGCCATGGTCGTTAATAGTAAGTAAGTAAACTTTATTAATAGTGCTTTTCACAGATAAAAATCACAAAATTCTTTACAGAAAGCAGGTCCACTTTTTAAAAGAATCAGAGAGTTGGCCTCACAGACAGAAAGGGGCAGGGCATTACATCATTTTGTAGGAGGGTGATGTGTAGGAACAATAGAACCGGACTGATGTGATGGAACGGCGAAACCCGACTGATGTGGTGGAACGATGGAACAACGGAACCAGAGTGATGTGGGGGAACAACAGAACTGGAGTGATGTGTAGGAATGATAGAAGCGGAGTGATGTGTATGAATGATAGAACCGGAGTGATGTGGGACATAATAATTTACAGTTCATTCATATTTGTATAATTTCAGGTCAGCCAAAATATTTCTTGGCATGTTTTAGCACGTTTTCAGATAATAATCAGAATTGTTATCAAAGAGTTGCCAAAAATATCAAGAGGTTTATTTTTGATGATATTACCCACCCATAATTGTCAATATAATGTCCACCTAAACTTTCCTCCATTTTGCAGATTTATTTTGTAATAACTGAAAATGACAAATACTGGCCATTAGTATATGTATATCTATAGATCTTTTGACTCTGGGAAAACATAAATATTGATCCATACTTGTACGTAATTATAGTGAACTATGAGATGATGATGTAAACATTTGAGTTCACTCCACTTCTCCATCTAGACGCCTCAAAATGTTTTATTATTGGATTGTTTTAGAGGCAGAGAAATTAAAATGGTAGTGCATCTAGTGTCTGCAAATAGGTGAGTGGTTCCTTAATATTACACAAAATGGACTCTCGTGAGCATTTAGTCATGTTATAATGTTACCTCCTCAAAACATACCTGGAGTTGTGATTTGTTTCATTCACACATGTTTGAGTAACCCTTTATTATTAGTCTGTCTACATCTCTCAAATGCTCTGTTCCACCTTGTGATGTCATGAAGTGGTAGTTTTCAAGTTAACAGTTACTTTTACCTTTAGTTCAGTAGAGATTGGCAATTCCAGGGCTGAAATCATCCAAATGATTCTAGTGAAGGTGTATGGAGTTTAAAAACACAGTGGAGCACTTCCTGTATTACAAGGTTGAACAGAGTGTTTTCAGTTTGAGAGCGGAACTCAGCCTAAATATGCAGGGTTTGTGTGTTAAACGTGTGAATGAAACAAAACACAACTCCAAGTATGTTTGTGATGAGGAAACATTGGAACAGAAGGTAAGAAAACATCGTAATATGGGCCCTTTAATGTAAAGTGCTTTGAGTGCCTGAAGGTGGAAAAACGATATATAAAAATGTCACCGATTACCATTAAAATAACAAACTATATAAACAACTGAGCTTGCATTGCTAGTGCCATAACCTGCAGATAGAACACAAGGTTTATCTCATTCTCACTGTATGGCCAAGCTCTGAAACGCCACTCACTGAGCTGCAGAGGCTGCACTAGCACTGATTCATGATTGGCTGCAGGTGCTGGGGTTTAGGTAGTGACCATTTAGATCAGAGAGAGTCCTTTTGGATTTAAACCGAATGGATTTCAGCACTGGAGCTGGCAACTTAAATGAGAGTCGCGTGTGAGACTTGAAAACCAAAACACCAAATGAAAACAAACTATAATGTCATCGTGTTCAGTGTTTTTCTAATTAAGACTGGATGAACATTAGAGTTCTTATCAGTAAATGCAATATTTTGAGCATAATAACTCTACATACCCAACCTCCTACTCTTTCTACTCTATGATTATCTCTCAAATAGACTATTGTTTAACTACTTGGTCTCTTCCCTGCCCCACAACACTTAAAACCATTGAAAACCTCTATAAAAGAGGCCTAAAAATACTTGATAAAAATCCCATTTCCCACCACCACTGTCACGTTCTGAAAAAGCATTTCTATTCTACGACTATTGGACTTTACAACATGGTAAAGAGGCCTAAAAATACTTGATAAAAATCCCATTTCCCACCACCACTGTCACGTTCTGAAAAAGCATTTCTATTCTACGACTATTGGACTTTAACAACATGGTCAACCTTAAAAGAGCTGGCCTAATTTATAAGGTCCTACACTCCCTCGCACCACTACCATTAAAGGAGTACATTAAATATAAAGACAATTTAGCAAGGACCACACGAGCCACCACCAGAGGTGATCTGCTGATTCCCCACAGACGGACCACTTTTGGTCAGAATGTATTATCTGTCCAAGGTGGGAACCTATGGAATAGTCTCCTGGTAACCCTGAGAGAATGTCCCATGTACAGTTCTTTTAAAGCTCAAATGAAAAATTGGTTATGGTCAAACCAAACATGCATCATCTATAATGGCAATGGGATTTTAATTTTCTACAGAGGCATATTTGCATGTATGAGCAGAATATGAAGGGGGTGGGTATAAAATGGAATTGTCTTGAATGCCAAACTGACTGAAATAATGGGAACTGTGCAATGAATGGAATGTGCAATATTTTGTATGGTCCAATAATGGAAACTGTGCAATGAATGTAATTCGATGCATTTTTTGTTTTGGCCCTTTTGTGATCCCACTCTTTGGGACAACAGATGGAAATTAGCCTTTGTTTATAATCCAGTATCTGTTCATTAACATGCATTGCCCAATCAATCAAATAAATAAATACATAAATGAATACAAACATTTAGGTCAAACTGATGCATAAAACGTTTATTTTCACCCATCTGTATAAACTCGTACAAACTTTTTTTTCAGTTTGTTCCCCTTCTTTGTGTCTTTGCTATAAACATGATAAAACAAAACACTGACTACACTCAGCGATTCATTATAATTTAGGCTTCAAATCTGCTTCACAGTGCTGGGAGTGCAGGCCCCAACAGAAACACGATCAGGGCCATTCATCATTTATAACACAGGGGCGAAAACAGACAACTGGGAAGAAAAGTGAATTAGACTGAGATCTGTGCAGCAGTTGTGCTACATTCACAGGAACAATGAAGAAAAGTCATTAATGGGAGATTCAAGAACTCTAAGACCCATAATATTTAATACAGATGTCAGGCGGCCAAAACGAATATTGTGAAAATGCAGATTTCTGTTATACGGAAAGTTCCAGAGTCTCGTCAATAATAGAAATGATCAGGTTTAATATGTCTCTAGGCTGGCCTGGGAACGCCTTGGAGTCCCACCCAAAGACTGTATATATAAATGGACATAGCCAACCTGCTAGTTGCTGCGTTCCTAGATATAACAGACAAATCAGGCATCTTCTTTCCTAGAGGTCGCTCCCGCTAGAGTTAGCAACAGGTTTGATTGACAGCGTTGCTAATAGCAATAGCAGCCGTAAGTATCAGAGCAACCAAAGAGCAAATCAGAAGCGAGGCTGTAGAAGGTAAAGTCCCCTCCCACCTGCGCTGGTTTAGCAGGGAGCCGGCACTCAGCAATGCTGTGAATCAAACCTGTTGCTAACGCTAGCAACATGCAATCATGTCGATTTACTTTTTAAGACCAAAATGACGAGTCTGACAGCAGTAGTTACAGAGAGAGGGGCCACAGTTTTTTCAGTAGAAAGTGAATTGGTTCCAGAGTCGGAGCCGGAAGTGCGCACATGCTCACTTCTCATTTGGAATGCGGCAGATAGAATGTTAGCCATGTCCATTTATATATACAGTCTATGCTCTTAACTTAATACATACCCGTATCCACTGGTTAGCTTTAGCTTCCACAACATTTCCTGGTTTCTCTGAGTACATTCCCCACAGACACTGAAACAGCAATGATCGACTCGTGGCTACAACAAGAATCATGTTTTTGTTCAGTGAAGTTATATGAAGTACTCACGTGTTCAGAAGTAATGCAAAATATCCACTCACCATCTGCAGTGACCTGAGGGATCCAGCAAACTCTGCCTAAGAACTGACCCAAGAGAGGCAGCTTCCTCAGAACCTCTGTGGTGGAACTCTGGAACACAAGACACAGTTCCAATGTCTTAATAATTAATATGATCACATAGGGATTAAAAATATCATCACAATAGACGAGGTTTTATAAAAGTTATTTCTATATCAACCTGTCCAAGGGGTTGCAGGTGGAAACTGGGAACTTTGCTCTAGTGTGATGAATCAAAAAACAAATTAAAGGCAGGGGTGAACCCATCGGGGGAGTGCAGCTGTTTCAGATGACAGGCCAATGACCACCCCGGTGAAGAATTGAACCTAGATGCCTCTCCTATGCCCTGACGCTGTTCTGTGTATTCTGGCTTAGTCCCAGTTTAGTCCCAGTTTAGTCCCAGTTTAGTCCCAGTTTAGTCCCAGTTTAGTCCCAGTTTAGTCCTGGTTCAGATACTGGTTTAGCCCATTAGAGCGGATCTCTCCTTCACTGTGGTTCTCCTGGAGGTCACTCTTGTTCCCACTGGATTTTTGTGAGTTGTTCCTGCAGAAGGAGGGTCTCAATACAGGGGGCACTCTGGGACAGTTGTTCCTGCAGGAGGAGGGTCTGAGGACAGGGGGCGCTCTGGGACAGTTTATTTGTGAATTGTTCCTGCAGGAGGAGGGTCTGAGGATAGGGGGTGCTCTGGGACACTTCTCTATTTGCTTGTTTTCTATGAATGTTGTTAATCTGTCTGTTTTGGACCAGTGTCTTTTTCACTGTTGATTTTCTAACTTTTTGTTTGGTAAATCAAGTATCTTGTTCAGCCCTAAGAGGCAACTGCAGCTGGGATTTTAGGCTTTACAAAAATACACTGAATTGAACTGAACCTTTTGCCAAAAAAATTCTTAGAGTTTAAAGTTTGGAGGAAGAATCTTTTGTGTAAAATGGCGAGGATTAAAAGTCCGCATTGTTCATGTTTTGGAAAGCTCTGTAAGGCCCCCTATTCTTATAAACAGTTTCATTTTTAATTTTAACTTTTTCTTTTTTAAGTATACCAAAATGGGATGGGACCAAGGATTATAGTTTAGTGAAGAAAAACACTTCAAAGGGATTTGATTGAGTAATGATGCTCATTTCATGTGTGTGTAGAAATGGAAAAGCCCATATTTAAAAGAAGAAAATATTATATTTGAAGGAGTGTGCCTGTATAATATTTGTTCTTTCTGAATAAAAATAAAATAAAAATAAAAAAAAACAAAAAAGTTAATACTGAAAGCTATTTGTTTTAGACCCCTAAAAAATGTATCAAAAATCAATCAACATGAATATTAAGAGGGAAAAAAACTTCTATCACTCAGCCCTGAGATACAGTAAAACAGCTGATCACTTCCTGGCAGACATCATCCTAACTTGTCACAGAATATCTACAGTGAGACAAACACAGTCCAGAAGCCCACGTGGTGCCAGGGCTGTGCTGGCCCCGAGGCAGAAGGCTCAGGCCTGTTCAGCAGATTTACTTCATCAAACAGCCAATTAAACCATTCACACGGTTTACCTACAGACACGGCACCTGAGACAGAGATTACACACACCAGTGGAAAAATGTATAAATGTGAAGAATGAGACTCCAAATAAGGCTGAATTTAAATCTGCATCTTAAAGGGACCCATATTACACTGTTTTCTGATCTATGTTATAATATACACAAACATACCTGGAGTTGTGTTCTGTTTCATTCACATGTATAACACATAAACATATTTAGGCTGAGTTCTTCTCTCAGACTAAAAACACTCAAAGTGTTCCACCTTGTGATGTCATGTGGTAATACAGGAAGTGCTCTTCTGTTTTTAAACTCCATACAGCTTCACTAGAATCATTTAGATGATTTCAGCCCTGAAATTGCCAATCTCAACTGAACTAAAGGTAAGAAGTAGCTGTTAACTTGAAAACTACCGCTTCATGACATCACAAGGTGGAACAGAGCGTTTTGAGCTTTGGAGATATAGACTAATAATAAAAGGTTACGCAAACGTGTGAATGAAACAAAACACAACTCCAGGTATGTTTTTGAGGAGGTAACAGCATTAGAACATGACTTAAAGCTCACAAGAGTCAGTTTTGTGTAATATTGGACCTAGAAACAGACTCGTGGATCGTGGTTGCATCGCACACATACAGTGAGACTTGATTTTTCAGGCCACATACATTAACAAGCTGTCGTCATAGGCTACAGCATGGAGATAACTGAAGTCAGCCATGAGAGGGTGCAGCAGACTCTACACACAGACTCACATATTTGACTTTTATGGAGGTGAGGTGCATAATTGGCTTTTCATGCAACATCCAACAGGCGTTTCCTGATTACAGGTGTGGGATATTTTGAAAAATGTGTTTTTATGTGTATTTATGTGGCAATTGGTGTTTTGGAGATATAAAATTAAAATCTGGGGTGTAACCTCTGTAATAAAAACTATGTTCATATCTTTCCTGCAAAAAGAGCAAAACAGATTAAAAATGAAACGAGCTGTGTAATGTTTCAAATCAAGATGAACCGATACTAAATTTAAGTATCTGCCAATTCCCTATATCAACCGATACGAGTGTAGAGATTGAAAACAGCATTTATTTCCTTAAAACAAACATAAAATGATCCAAACGTGTTATGTAGCTGTTTTTTTAATCTCTCAAGTAACGACAGAACAGCTTTGTATAAATAAAAATTCAAACATTATGAGACTTTCTTGGCCAAATATGACAGTAAATAGTCTTATTACATCCTTTTTAGGCCCAACTGGGATATCGGCTGAACAGATATTTGGAAGCCGCTAGCCGATCCAGCAAATTTTTCAGTATCAACGCCAATATCTGAGACCAGTGATCTGATACCTCATTTACAGGCACATTTTAGCAGATTTCTAACGAATTGCCATATGATTGTCTCTGGAATGATAAAAAAGATACTGAGTGAAGGTTAAGCTACACCAGTGCATGGTTTATCTAAAAAGACACTGATCACTCTACTCTCACTAGGACTTTTGTTCATTAAAAAGGGTTTTTTTCCTGTGGTATCAAAACTGGTATAGTATATTGAACAGTTTAAAAATTATAATATCATGACAACATTAGGATCAAGTAAAGTTATATATGGCCATAGTTCCACAGCTCAGATTACTATGGTTTCTCTTTTTTCTTTCTTCTTAGATTCAATATAAATGTCCTTCAGATGTGTTTGATAATGTGTCAGTCTGGAGGTTCCTCTAAAGAGGCTGGAGAGTGGAGGAGGAGGCGAGTGGAGGAGGAGGAGAGTGGAGGAGAAGAGTAGAGGAGGAGAGGGAAGGAGGAGAGGGAAGGAGGAGAGGGAAGGAGGAGAGTGGAAGACAAGGAGAGTGGAGGAGGAGGAGACTGGAACAGGAGGAGGGTGGAGGAGGAGAGTGTCGAAGGAGGAGAGTGGAGAAGGAGACAGAGTGGAGAAGGAGACAGAGTGGAGAAGGAGACAGAGTGGAGAAGGAGACAGAGTGGAGAAGGAGACAGAGTGGAGGAGAGTGGAGGAGAGTGGAAAAGGAGGAGAGTGGAAAAGGAGGAGAGCGAAGGAGGAGGAGAGTGGAGGAAGAGAGTGAAGGAGGAGGAGGAGAGGGTGAAGGAGAATGAGGAGAGTGGAGGACAGTGGAGGAGAGTGAAGCAGGAGGAGGAGAGTGGAGGAGAGTGGAGGAAGAGAGTGGAGGAGGAGGAGAGTGGAGGAGGAGGAGAGTGGAGGAAGAGAGTGAAGGAGGAGGAGGAGCGAGAAGGAGGATGAGGGGAGTGGAGGAGGAGAGTAGGAGGAGAAGAGTGGAGGAAGAGAGTGAAGGAGGAGAGTGAAGAAGGAGGAGGAGAGTGGAGAAGGAGAGTGGAGAAGGAGAGCGGAGAAGGAGAGCGGAGAAGGAGAGCGGAGGAATACTTGTAGAGTGGAGGAGGCGGCGTAGAGTGGAGGAGGCGGCGTAGAGTGGAGGAGGAAAGTGGAGGAGGAGGAGACGTAGAGTGGAGAAGGAGAGCAGAGGAGGAGGCGTAGAGTGGAGGTGTAGAGTGGTGTGTCTTTGATAAAAATGAATTCTTTTTTACTGGCATCAGGCTCATAAAAGCAGCTTCTTGGAAACATTTCTCTGGATAAAAAGACTGAACAGTTTTGTCCAGAGTCTGTCGTTTGTCCAGTGAAAGCATTTACATCTCAGTTAAACTTGTCATTTCTGTTGCTGCCCTGAAATCTAGGTGACTTGGCAAGTTTTTTTGTTTGTTTTAGAGTTTTTCAAATAACGATGCCATCTAAGGCTTTACTTGTCCACATATTTCACTGCAATGTACATTTAGACATAAGCAGTAGTACAAATAGTAGTAAACACAAAATACTTATATACACTGCCTGGCCAAAAAAAAGTCGCCACCAAAAAAAAAAGGTCACACACACTAATATTTCGTTGGACCGCCTTTAGCTTTGATTACGGCATTCGCTGTGGCATTGTTTCGATAAGCTTCTGCAATGTCACAAGATTTATTTCCATCCAGTGTTGCATTAATGTTTCACCAAGATCTTGCATTAATGATGGTAGAGTCTGACGGCTGCGCAAAGCCTTCTCCAGCACATCCCAAAGATTCTCAATGGGGTTAAGGTCTGGACTCGGTGGTGGCCAATGCATGTGTGAAAATGATGTCTCATGCTCCCTAAACCACTCTTTCACAATTTGAGCCTGATGAATCCTGGCATTGTCATCTTGAATATGCCCGTGCCATCAGGGAAGAAAAAAATCCATTGATGGTATAACCTGGTCGTTCAGAATATTCAGGTAGTCAGCTGACCTCACTCTTTGAGCACATACTGTTGCTGAACCTGCAGTAATTATCCAATAGGAGGCTCGTATCTATTTTCTTAGTTAAATCCAGGTGGCGACTTTTTTTTTGGCCAGGCAGTGTATTTGCATATTAATAACAGAAGTTTGTATGTGGGTTTAAATACAGATTCTAATTTGAATGGCACTGTGGACCTTAAGTGGGAAGTTTGGTGGGTTTTAAATTTTTTTAAAGGAAAAAAAAACAACAGCTCTTTGTACTGTGATGATGGAAGTAATAGTCTCCATCAGTCTGACATCCAATAATGCAGTAAAGCAAAGAGTAGAGACATTTTCAAGAACATTTGGGCTTTTAAAAATCATTTTCCATGTGTTTTCCATGTCTGAGAAACAGGTCGAAAGAGTGGAGAAATTTTCAAGGACTGAATGCATATTTTCCAGGACATTTGGCCTTTTTTCTCATTTTCCATGCATTTTCAATGTCTGGAAAACAGGCCAATTATTTTCCAGGTTTTCCAAGACGTGTGGGAACCCTGAGTGAGCTTAGACCTGGTTTAGACCTAGTTTAGACCTAGTTAAGATCTAGTTTAGGTCTAAACTAGGTCTAAACTAGGTCTAGTTTAGACCCTGTTTAAACCTTTGTTATAACTGGTTTTTCAGCTCACATTGCACAATAAAGTAATGGCTGTGCAATCTAAAAAATATATTTAAAAAAAAAAAAAATTGCACATTGATCGATCTCAATTTCGATTTTTTTTTACATTTTATTAAAAACAGAATATTTGTTTTTCATTTACATAATTCATAAGTGAATCAAGAGAATATAGACATTTTGAGCTACGTTTCTCCCCATAATAATAAAATGTATAAGGGATGGGTTCATATGGATAGCAAGGTCCACAAATGTACCGTATTTTCCGGGCTATACTTCGCTCCAGAGTATAAGTTGCACTAGCGAAAAAATGCATAATAATGAAGAAAAAAAACATGTAAGTCGCACTGGACTATAAGTCGCATTTTTTTGGGGAGATTTATTTTGCAAAATCTGAGACCAAGAACAGACATTTTATCTTTAAAAGGCAAGTTATAATCATAACAATAAAATAGAGAACAGGCTGAATAGCAGTACAACACGCTAACGTAACACATAGACAACAAACTGAATACGTGTCTGGTATGTTTACATAAGATATTAACAGTTAACCAGATAACTACGCTAACGTAACATGCTGGCTTGTCCACAAACACGAGAGACAAGGGAGTTCTTTTCACTGATGTTTACTGTGGTCTTACTTCCTTATCACAGTTCACACTGTAGAACTAGCAAACACATAAAATCTAACATAAGCTCTGGCTCATATTACATATACACACAAAACTGCATATGAATGCATGGAAAATATACATACCACTTTGGCCTGCTAGTAAACAAACCAGTGAACTCAAAACTTTATATTTTACTTTTCGCGACCTTAAACTAGACTTATGATAAACTAAACATTTACAATATTGTTCCAAATGAAAAATTATCACCTTTATGGTCTTATAAATGAAGGGGAAATAAATGAGGGGAAATTAAATATGAAATGTATAAAAGAAAGTAAATTTTCTTAGCGCCAGCTATTGGTCAAACAAGTGAACTGTAACATGTATAATCAACTGTTACATAACATATATTTATTCAACTACATGAAGCATACACAACAAAGTGAATAAGTGTCTGGTATGTTAACGTAAGGTATTAACAGTTAATCAGAACTAAAGCATAAAAAACAACCTAACAAGTTTACTCTCGATCTCACTCCAAATCACTAAATCCATTGAATTCTTTAACCCCCGGTGTCGCTTCTGAACAACTCCGCCCGTAAGTAGATGAAGCTCCGCTTCCGCGCCCTCGCGCAGTTGTCAGTGTGACAATAACGAAGATGTAAAATTATATACCTTAAGATGAAGAAAAGATCACATCAACTTTTCACCTTTGTAAAAATAACTTTGGACTTGTTTTCAGAAGCCAACTGGACATTGGTCTGTTATATCAAATTAAAGCCACATTACATGTGTTTTTTCTGGTTTCTATGGTAACTTACTCTTGGATCTCTTCTTTGCTACGATCTTGGTGATGTCAAGAACAAATTATTCTTTTATCGAATACACTTTCCACTTTTAATAGTCAAACTGTCTATAAACTCCATTTTCTCCATCAACGTCACCCCTCAGATCTCTGCCTATAATTTGCTCTAGATTCTGGGTTCAAGGACTTCCCGGTGGTTTGTCATTTTCAACTTCACTGACATGGCTTTGATTAGAGGGGCTGGCCCTGGGAGTTTAGAATAATTGCTTTCTGGTTCTGGTTCCTATGGGCGCTTCGCTCTCGGGCTCCGCCGTAACGTAAAGATCCACTTGTAAATGAACATTCTTGTGGAGTTACATCACCAGAACTCAAATGCAGATGTATGAACACGAGCAGGACCATGTGTGATTGTACTGGGGGTGAAGGGGGGGTTAAGGAGGGGTGGAAGGGTGGGAGGGGCTATGTGGAGGTGCCCTACTTGGCTCAAGTCCATTCTGCTTTCTATGAAAGCAGGTTTTCAATGAAAACCTATTTCTATTAATTTCATTGTGCCACCCAAGGGAGCAGACAGGGGGTGACAAAGTGGGTCTGTTGTTCCGGGCCCAACAACAGACCCACCTTCATGCTTTTCATTTATATTAGAGGGGGGCCCATGTGTGGCTTCTTCCCTCGGGCCCCCAAATTTGTGTCAACGGGCAAGTATTTTTCAGTATTTGTTCAATTAGTTTTCTAGTCAAATGATTCTAAAAAATATTGTACATTCTGATTTTCAAAACACATTTTTAACCACATAATATATATGTTCGTAAATCAAGATATGAACATTAATAATTCCCTGAGGTTGCTCCTGCTAGCGTTAGCAACAGGTTTGACTGATGCTGTTGGTAAGCGCCCGCTCCCTGCTAAACCAGCAGAAGGAAGGGACATTACGTTAAACTGCCTCGCTCCAGATTGGCTCTTTGGTTGCTATGATACTCGCAGTCCAATTATGGAACTTGGCTCCAAATTGGCCCCTATAACTACTAGCGTCCTTGAGCTTCATTTGACTGGAGCCAAACGCTATGGGTGACTTAGTCCACTTCTTAAACAGTCTATGGGAACATCACCATTTGAACTTGTGCGTAAATATTACAGTAAAAGTGTTTCCAAAAAAGGTCACATAATTAAACAGTGAGGAAAAGAAACTGAAATCTGTGGAATTGCGGCCGGCCCTCCTGCCTCCTGCCTCCTGCCCCTTCCCACATTAGCTGGAGTAGATGTGGGGATACTTTAGGTTAGCAGTGAGGTCCCTTAGCGCCCGTTAGCTGACTGGAGTGAGTGTGCATGGAGTGGATAGCACAGAGCCGGCCCTGTTATAGACTGGACCAAAACCCACCTTTCAGATCTGGCCTTGGACTTGGAGCCAGCAGAGGAATGAATGTATGCTTACACAGGAGACCTGCTCCTGTTTGAATTAACCTCGCAATTTATATTCATGACTGCATCTGGGAAGGTAGCTGGATGCTGAAGCCATGGAGTTAAAGCTTAATCCTGCAACTTTTAAGAGTATTTTTCAGAATCATAAAAGGTTTATTGCCAGATTCAATTTTAGTATTCTTAAATGGTAAATGGTCACGTTTTTATATAGTGCTTTTCCACCTTCAAGGCTCAAAGCGCTTTACATCAAGGAAACACTCACCCATTCATACATACATTCATACACAGTGTACACCCATTCATACATACATTCATACAACAGTGTACACAGACACTGGAGGCGAGGTGGGTTGTCTTGCCGAAGGTCACAACGACAGCATTCATCTGTGGGAGCTGGAATCACACAGTCAACCTGTGGGTCAGTGGATATGGCCGCTCAACCAATGATGTTTATGTCAAGAGCGGGATTAAAACTGCCAACCATTGGATCGGTGGACAAACACTACCAACTGAGCTACTGTCACCCACCTATCTCCTGGAAATTCAGAATCCGGGTCATACAAAAATGTTGGATAGTTATTTTTAAAAGTAAAAAACACAAAAAATTGAATATGCTGGGTGAATGCCACTATAATGCAATGTATGTCAATGGACACGATTCTATTATTAAGTCATTTTAGATAAATCTACCTGTTTACCATTAATCATGTTTGTGTCGAGAGCGAGATTTGAACCGCCAAATCTGAATCAGTGGACAAACACTCTACCAACTGAGCCACTGTCGCAATATTAAAGCCTGACTGTGAAATATGGGTGTGATTATGTCTGAATGCACTCCCCCTGTTAAATAAATAAGAGGTTGGTGGTTTAAATCCCACTCTCAACATAAACATCATCGGTAGAGTGGTCAGATCCACTGACCTCGGGCAAGACACCTTGCCTGCAGTGTCTGTGTACACTGGTGTGTGAATGTGTGTGTGAATGAGTTTGTGTGTGAGTTCAAACCACTCTAGCCCCTTCACTTTTATTTAGTCCCATTATATCACATTTTAATTTTTGTTTTTCTAAGATAAGAAAGATTACTGTTGCACACTTAGAGAATGTTAGTGATACATTATTATTAAAATTGCAACAGATATGGAAAAAAAAACATTTGTTCATTCTTACTGTGCTGCTGATGGAGGCCTGAAGCTTGTGCAGGAAGTCCCTCAGTGGCCTTAAGTGTACGCAGATGTCTTTATGAGTCTTTGTGCGGTCAGTATGGTCCCAGCTCTTCACCGTGTCCAACCAGCGCTGCAGCTCCTGGATGTCCACCTCAGGCTCCGACAGGGGAGGCGTCTGCGGGGAAGGCGTCTGCGGCGGCTGCGGGAGAGGCGGCTGCGGGCTCACAGTCTCCAACATAGTGCTTCAAGAACACGATTTTATAAGGGAATCTGTGAAATAAACAACATCGAAACAAACAACAGAGACAATTCAAACAGATTTACATTAACAAGCCAAATTAACCTGGGGCTGAACTATTATAAATAATACTTAAAATTCTAATTGTCTTTGTGCACAACAGCATCCGACTTGGTCCAATCAGAGGGACAGTCGGCTCAACTATTTCCCCTGTAATGCCATGTGTGTCAGGTAGGACTGGGCAAAATATTGATCAAATTGATTAATCGAATTTGAAGTTCAAATCAATTTGTTTGGAAAAAAAATCTATTTTTATTTTACAAATGCACACAGGGCCACACAAGTTTTTTTTTTTCATAAATCATTTCCCCAGTGGCCAATGTGTTAAACATCTGAATCTGAATATAATATTTTTATTTTTGACAATTCTCTGTAGTTTAACATAATGGAGAGAGAGAGGGGGTAAAAAAATCAACAGCTTTATTTTTAGGCATAATCGCCCAGCCCCACTCTGGTGAAGTTTTCCTCACATTTGTGTAGTGTGTTGTGTAGTACTGCCTGACCCTAACCTCCTAACCTCTGACCCCTAATCCACCCATAGCTCCTTGTCTACTGCCTGATCTTGCAGGATTTAAAACCTCATAGACATTACATTACAATGGAAATGGTCGGGCCAACTGTCCCTCTGATTGGAACTAGCCGCAACTGTTGTGCACAGAGACAATTACAGTTTAGATTTATGTTTTATTAGGATTTAGTTCATTGTCAGCATTTTAAATTTGTCCAGAAGAATAAAAATTACAGGGGGAAAACTGAAGCTGCTAAACTAATCCGAGAACCACATTGCAGAACAGGTTTCGCCATCCAGTACTGGACATTCTTTATAATTACAAAATTTTCATATTAAAATTTCATTTTAAATAAAATTCAAAATTCAAATTAAGTTCAATTTTCTATAAAACATTAACAGTATTTGATCATTGGCTTTTATCAATTGTAAATTCGTAATTCGTAATATATGAAACGAAATGATAATATCTTGAGAAGCTAAACACATTAGCATTAGCTCTGCTCAAAGTGCCAGACCAGACCAAGCTTTTCTCAGCAAGTTGTTTTCAAGACTTCAAGGTTATTTCCACCAGTTATTTTGAAAATGACTTTACCAAAGTGAGCTCCCTGAACATATGTGTGGCCTAGTTTGTCCCACATCTTCTATCAAGAGCAGACATGGATAACAGAAGAAGTGGAAGTAATAATAAAAGCTAAAATAGAGTGAAGCTACGTGTGCTAATGTGGTTAACGTTAATGGATGATGATGATGATGATGAAGCTCTTATTAAAACACTCTAATGATCAAAACCTGTTGCTCGGGGCAACACAGCTTTCTTACACACACACACACACACACACACACCCCGAAACCTACTAAGAAATAAACAGCACAGTCTTCACCTTTTATGATGATGAGGAAAGAGGCGTAGGGGGCCACATCCCAGAGCTGTGTATGAGAATGCTTGAGACCCATCTATAACCTGGGAATAGTGTGTCTGTGAGTGTAAGTGTGTCTGTGTATATGTGTTTGGTGGTAATAACAGGCTAGTGCAGGACACCAGGGGTTGAGTTTTATGATCAACTTGATTTGTTTAATGTCTTGCCATCATCTCTGCTGGAAAACCCCTATGGCCCACTCATGTAAATATATATAGGTACTCATTTTAGAGGGAAAAAAGGCCAAGCACATTAACAACAAACGCCCTTCGTTGGAGGTGGAAGTTTACCTGAGAAGCAGAGGTGGAAAAATACAGCTTTTATAGTTTGTGGTAGAAATTTTAGTGTTACCCCTTTGCAGAAACTGTGTTATACATAATAGACCAACATAGACATAGAAGAACATCAAGAACTTATTGTATGTTTTGGTATTATTTTATAGATAATTCCCAAGTTTCCAGAGGCCTATTGTGAGTTTAACATTAGGGATGTACCAGTCTGATTCTGGTATAGGATAATTACTGGATCAGATCAGATCCTGGTTGTAGTGGGCCCAGAAAGTCTCATTAAGTTTGAACTTTTATTTACAAAGTTGTTCTGTCATTACATGAGGGGTAATTAACAGCTACATAAGACAGAATTGAACCAAGTGTGTTATTTTATTTTTGTAAAGAAAATAAATGCTGTTTTCTGTCTCTGCTCGGGTATCAGTTGATATCGGGAATGGGCAGATACTTAAATCCATAGAATCAAAATCGGTATCTGAACTGGAAGAGCTGGATCGTGCATCCCTATTTAATATACAGCAGTGTTACTAATTGCTAGGGTTGTCAAAAGTATCAAAAATCAGATATGAATCAATACTAAAACTGATATTGAAACTAGATACGCATTTGAGCAGGTATTGATACTAAAAAAATCACATTAAAAAAGGACAAAATTTGAGCTTTCCTGAACTGTTTATGAAAATTACATTCTAATACTAAAAATGGAGTATTGTGGTATAATAATCGGTATTGAGTATTGAGTAAATTCCTTAATATCAAAATAGAGTTTGAAATTTTAGTATCATGACAACACTGCTATTCAAAAAATTTCAAAATAAAATATAAAATAAAAATATGCCATATGGACCTCCACTGCTTTGCTATTTTGGCTCAGGAACAGGCCAAATATTATCTTAGAAGACTTGTTACCTTTCGCCTGTGGATTTAAGGAAAAGAGCGCGTTTGCTGTTCCAATTATAGAACTCTTGACTCTGCAATTGGATCTGATTTGTTTGATATCAGTCACTACTAATTTACCTGTAAATATTCTAGTTTGGATTATTTATATTTATACAAAATTCCCACCACATAACACACACAGCCAGTCTGACTACCTCAAATAAATAATGTTAAAAGTAGGCGACGTGTTTTTAAAGTACAAGTTTAACGAAAATTCTGTTACCGCACGTGTTTTGTCCGTGAATATGCAAACAACGGCCACAAGATGTCGCCATTTCTTCTACTGTTCAGTACATAGGTTTGCTCTATAGACAGAACACGAGGATTCAGCTGCAAACCCCTTAAAAAGTATTAAAGTAGTGTATTAAAGTAAAACATCTATATCTAGCTACGATTTCAAATTACTTAGGTCTTTAGCAATCACTCAGCATGATGTTAGCTTTATGTCGTAGCTTCACAGACTCGCCTCCAATTCAACTTCCAAATTTTAAGTCAACATACCACACGTAAACAGCTGCTGCCGACATCAAACTTCAGATTTTTACGGAGCTATGGCGCTGTTTGATCATCTTTTCGAGTAAAACGTGCAAAAATCTCTTCATTGCGCTGAAAACGAACTAAACTTCCCTCTTGTCACGGGACTTCCGCACATGACTGAGCGCTGATTGACCAAGAGCAGGAGCGTTGGCACGCATGACCGCGGAGAATTCTGGGAAATAGAGTTTTATTATGGAAAAAACCTGAAAACCGTCACAAAAAAATACGTAAAAAGTACATTTGTTTGTAGGATTGTACATTCATCCATTTTCTTCCGCTTATCCGGGGCCGGGTCGCGGGGGCAGCAGTCTAAGCAGGGACTCCCAGACTTTCCTCACCCCAGACATGTCCTCCAGCTCCTCCGGTGGGAGCCCAAGGCGTTCTCAGGCCAGCCAAGAGAAATGGTCCCTCCGGTGTGTCCTGGGTCTTCCCCGGGGCCTCCTCCCGGTGGGATCCAGGAGGCAGATGCCCGAGCCACCTCAGCTGGCTCCTCTCAACGTGGGGGAGCAGCGGCATGTCTGAAATGTTCCATAATGAATTAAAATCAGAAAAGGCTTTTATAAATTTTCAAATTCACAAACCAGCGCTTGAGGCAGGACTCGCTGCAGACACGAGAACCAACCAGTTTTCAACACGCATGGAACATGAGCCACACTGAATATTCACATCCGCTGCCTGCCTTCCACTGTGACATGCCCACAAGTGAGACTGCGCTAAACGCTGACAATCTTAGTGCTTACAGGCATAAAAACATGAGTGTCACAACAGAGGCAATGTTTAGGGCAGTTTAAAGTCTGGCAACATAAAATGGATATGGGTTACGTCACACTCACTTAGTCCACTTCTTTATACAGTCTATGGTCCCATTAGAACCTAATGCAAACATTGATGCTTGCGTGTGATGCAGATCACCCACCGACACCAGCCAGACTTAAAAATGCCCCAAAATACTGCTCCAGGAGTGTAATAATGTGTGTAATAATGTGATCTGTGAGGGTTCTGCATGTGAAAAAGATTACTGTGTTGGCCTGTATGAGAGTGGTAGGTAGTGGTAGGTGCCGTGTGTGTATGTGCGTGTGTGTGTATGTGTATATGTGTATGTGCGTGTGTGTGTGTGTGTGTGTGTGTGTGTGGTCAGATGAGGCACCTTTGAATGTCCAGGTTTAAGCTGTGGAATGTTCTGTGTGTAAGAGTGACCTAACGCAGTCACAGCAGCACACATGGGAACGTACAGGTCTATAGGGTCTGGCTGGTAACAAAAAGTTTATTAAGGTGAATGGGATTGTAAGAGTTAGAATTGCTTTGTTATTCTCTTTTTTTACAAATCGGATTGAACATAATGTTATTTTATGTTGAAGCAGCCGGAAGATACAAGCCTGAACTTTAATTAAAGGGCCCATACTACGATTTCTGATCTCTGTTCTAATGTTTTTCCCTCATCACAAACATACCTGAAGTTGTGTTTTGTTTCATTCACACATATTTAACAAACAGCCACTGTGTTTTTAAACTCCATACACCTTCACTAGAATCAGTTAGTTGATTAATTCCCTGAATTTCCAATCTCTATTGAACTAAAGGCAAAAGGAGCTGTTAACTTGAAAACTACCACTTCATGACATCACAAGGTGGAACAGAGCATTTTGAGCTTTGTAGATGTAGACAAACTAATAATAAAGAGTTACTCAAACATGTGTGACTGAAACAAAACACAACTCCAGGTATGTTTTTGAGGAGGTAACAGCATTATAACATGGCTTAAAGCTCACAAGAGTCAATTTTAAGTAATATAGGACCTTTAATGACACTTTTTCACAACAGCTTAAGCAAAATAATTCTTCTTTTGTTTTGTTAGCCAATTTATTCTCAATAGATTCTTTCCACAACTGTAGCCTGTACGTTATGTGATAATACCTAGTGACCACTGCAGTGTAGATATCTGACCTGGACTTATGAGAGCAGAAGAATGTGTCCAGATCCTTCTCTTGGTCCATAGTCTCCTCGTGTGACCTGCTGCTGGTCTCATCTTCTGCAGAAGCCAAACCTCCCTGTCAAACGCTGATGTCGTCAGGTCTCTGAAGCTAAGCAGGTCTGGGTCTGGTTAGTGCTCAGATGGGAGACCGCTGGGAATATCAGGTGCCTCCAGTTTTATTTTCTGAATCAGTGATACTTGAAGGATTCCGCAGAGTCACGTAGTCATTTTGGTATAAATGAAAAAAATGGGCTGCTTGCTAGTGTGATGTGCAGCTATCCAGTGGGGGTACCGACAGCATGCGGCGCTTTGTTGTGATGATGTTTACGGCGACGTCAGCTCCCATTGGGCACCACAGTTTTCTAACTGTCAAGATCCCAGTCTGTCCTTGAGGTTCTATGTCAGTGTTTTATCCCGAGTCTGTATCTTTGATCCCCAGACATTACGACAGAACAATCTGGCCAACATGGATCAAGCAGACTCGGGGCAGACCCAACGCTACAGCGGGCATTTTCACAACACGGAATTATTATTGGACAACACAAACAGAATATCCGGACCGTGCTCGAATGCTACCAAGCCCTGACCGAACAAGTCACTTAGCTCACCAACCAGGTTTCCACTTTGCTCACTCTACAGTCTCCAGCCTCTGCGGCTACTGCCGTCGTCTCCGGAACTACGGCTGCACCACGTACCCTGGAATCAAGAGGCACAGATCCAGACCCATACTCAGGTCAGCCTAGCCACTCCTATGGTTTTCTTTTTCAATGCTCCTCTATGTTCCAACAATGTCCAGCCTGTTTTACATCAGACTCGGCTAAGATATGTTACATGTGTGGGCTATTGAGAGGGAGAGTACTCCAATGGGCTGAGGCTAAGTTTTCTAACACCGCTTTTGAGCAAATGACTTACAATGGGTTTGTGGGAGAATTCAAACTAGTTTTTGACCACCCACATTATCAAGCTGACGTCTCTCTCCACCTGTTAAGTCTTGTTCATGGAACTAGATCGGTGGCTGACTACACCATTGAATTTTGGACACTGGCTGCGGATGAGGATTGGACTGACAGCGCATTAAAAGCTGTCTTCATCAAGGGGCTAAGTGACAAATTGAAGGACGAACTTATTTCCCGAGATGACCCACCTGACCTTAAATCTCTGATTTCTCTAGCGAACTGTATCAATAACTGTCTGTAAAGTCGACAAAGAGAGAGACGCCATTCTCCGCTCCGTATCATGGGTCGCTCTGTCTCCCCACAGCAATCCAGCCTGCCTCCTACACCACCACCATCAGAGGAACTTATGCAGTTGGGCCGAGCACACCTTACTGCAGAGGAGGGTCAGCGGTTCCACTAGGCAGGTGAGTGCTTTTACTGTGGAAAGCAGGGATATCTCCTCACATCTTGTCCAGTTCGGCCAAAAGGGGGCGCTCATCAGTAGGTCTGGGAATACTGGTGGGCCAGCAATCTGTCCCAGATAAACAGCACAATAGACTTCAGATTGATGCTACTTTGTGCTTTAAAACTGTTACATTACCATTCTGGCTCTCATTGACTCTGGGGCGGAGGAGGATTTCTTAGACCAGTTGGTGGCTGAGCAGATTGGGGCCACTTACGGCCCTAGCCCTGAATGGGAAACTACTCGCCAGGGTAACACACATCACTGAACCCATTTCCGTAGTCTTGTCGGGTAATCACCAGGAAACCAAGCAGTTTTATGTCATCTCTGCTCCCACCACGCCACTCATCTGGGCCATCCCTGGCTGGTCAAACATAACCTCATGATTGACTGGGCAAGTGGGAAGGTATCCAAAGGGGGCTTCTTTTGTCATGCCAACTGTCTGCAGTCTGCTCTGCCTTCAGCAGGGGAGGTCAACTCGCACCGTAGACATCTCCCGGATAAGCCTGACCTCTCTGCGGTGCCTAGCGTGTATCATGACCTGGAGAACATCTTTAGTAAAACTCGGACGCTGTCTCTTCCTCCCACAGACCTTACAATTGTGCCATCGACCTCCTGCCCGGTGCTCCCTTGCCTTCCAGCCATCTCTACAACCTCTCCAAAGCTGAACGGGAAACCATGGTTAAGACTCTCTAACTGCTGGTATCATCCGTCCATCCTCTTTGCCTTTAGGAGCTGGGTTCTTTTTTGTTGCCAAAAAGGACAAAACCTTAAGACCATGCATCAACTTTAAGGACCTTAACAATATAACCGTTAAAAATAAGTATCCGTTGCCACTCATTGACTCAGCTTTCACATCACTCCACAGGGACACCATCTTTACTTAACTGGATCTCAGAAATGCCTCATCATCATTTGGTGCGCATAAGGGAAGGGAACGGATGGAAAATGGCCTTTAAAACTCCACTGGGTCACTTCGAATATCTAGTCATGCTTTTCGGTTTAACCAACGCTCTGGCCATTTTCCAAGCTCTTATTAATGATGTGTTATGGGACTTTCTTAACCGCTTTGTCTTTGTGTATCTGGACGCAATATGTGTGCCAGGTCCTTCAGAGACTCCTCTTGCTTTATGTGAAAGCGGAGAAATGTGAATTCCACTCCGATAAGGTCAGTTTCTTGGGCTTTATTGTGGGGAGGGGACAGGTCAAGGCTGATCTGAAGAAGGTAAAGGCGGTGACTGAGTGGCCGATGGCCTGCAGCAGAAAGCAGTTACAGAGGTTTATTGGATTTGCAAACTTTTACCGCCGATTCATCAGAGACTTTAGTCATGTTGTTGCACCTCTGACTAAAATTACCTCTCCCTCTAAACAGTTTAATTGGACACCAGAAGCCCAGTCTGCCTTCGTCAAGCTGAGGGACCTGTTTACGTCTGCTCCAGTCCTGCGTCAGCCCGATCCCTCTCGCCAGTTCGTCATGAAGGTGGATGCTTCAGAGACGGGAGTGGGGGCAGTACTCACACAGTTGTTTGTACCCCTGTGCCTTTTTCTTACGCCGTCTTACTCCAGACAAGAGGAATTACAATGTGGGGGACCGAGAATTGCTAGCGGTGAAACTTGCCCTGGGGGAATGGCGTCACTGGTTGGAGGGGGCTATGCATCCTTTCCTGGTTTGGACAGACCATAAAAATTTGGAGCATATTCAGTCTGCTAAGCGTCGGAACTCTCGACAGGCCCGCTGGTCACTCTTTTTCAGCAGATTTGACTTTATCCTCACTCCAGGGTCCCGTAATGTCAAGCCAGATGTTCTCTCACGCCACTTCTCCCAGGAAGACACTCCTTCCCCTCCCGAAACCATCATATCGCCTACACGTGTGGTTGTGGCTGGAAGCTGGAAGATTGAGAATCTGGTCCGGGAGGCTCAACGTACTCAGCCTGACCCAGGTAATGGCCCCTCCGGGTCTCTTTTTGTTCCAGATGCTGCCCACTCTAAAGTATTGGAATGGGTCCATTGCCCCCGATTCGCCTGCCATCCTGGGGTCAACCAGACTCTCTCCGTGCTGAAACGCTACTTCTGGTGGCCATCTATCGACAGGGATACCAGAGCCTATGTTTTGGCCTGCCAGGTTTGTGCCAGGGGCAAAGCCTCCCACTCGCTGTCCTCCGGTCTGCTTCAACCGTTGCCTGTTCCGAAACGCCCTTGGTCACACATCGCTGTGGAGTTCGTGACCGGCCTCCCTTCATCTCAAGGTAACACAGTCATGCTTACAGTTGTTGACCGATTCTCCAAAGCGGCCCACTTCATTACCCTGCCGAAACTTCCGACCACCAAGGAAATGGCTGATTACATTACTGACCATATGTTCAGACTCCATGGGATTCCCTTGGACATAGTTTCAGACCAAGGGACACAATTCACATCTCAAGTTTGGCGTTCCTTCTGTGAAGGGCTGGGTGCAACTGTTAATCTTACTTCTGGTTTTTACCCCCAGACTAATGGACAAACTGAATGGGCAAACCAAGATCTGGAGCCCGCACTACGCTGTGTCGTTTCCTCCAATCCTCTACTTGGAGTACCTTCCTTCCCTGGATAGAATATTCCCACAACTCTTGGGTGAGTTCCGCTACCGGTCTGTCCCCTTTTCAAGCCTCCCTAGGCTACCAGCCTTCACTCTGAGGAAAAGGACCTGGCGGTGCAATCTGTCCACCACCACCTCCAACGCTGCCACAGGATCTGGAAAAAGACCAGGCAGCTCTTCTCCAATCCGGGGCCAA
>JACM01003522.1:0-14422 GCA_000787095.1 Periophthalmodon schlosseri | reverse complement strand
CACCGTGTTGGTGACCCCTGGTTTAGACAGAAGGGGACGTATGGTTTGAAATTGATTTTTTTTTTTTTTTTCCCAGGCAATAGCGTTATCCAGAATGACTTCATGATGTGCCTGACAGCTGTTATTTGCCAACATCAGTATAAATATTTTAACAAATCTCAAACAAATTCAAGTAAAATTGTTGTAAAGTTCACACATTTTTCACTTTAAAATCAAAAGATGTTGTTTATCCAGATATAATACGATGTTGGAGTGACAGTGGCTTAGTGGTTAGAGCACTCATCCACAACCCAAAGTAAGCAAAGCTTTAACCCCAGGTCACGGGAGACTTTTAAAGAGCTTGGCTGAAATCCGCTTGGACCAACTAGACCACACTTCACTTGCATTCCCTGTATGTGGCGTGTGAGTGATGGGCTGTGGTCGGAGGAGGTGTTCACTTCTATTAGCCTACCCCAGGGCAACTATGGCTACAATGTTAGTATACTACAACCGAGTGTGGAGTGCATGAGTAATGACCACAGTGTAGAGCTTTGAGATGCCTGGACAAGCCTGTAAAGTGCATTACAAGTGTAAGGCATTTTTATGAAGATTAGCTTCATCGCTCATTCATAGCCCCATTTTAATTCACTTATTTAAACAGGTGCATTTTAAATAAGTGAATTAAGCATTTTCCCCTATTATGGAGCCAATGAAATTAACAGATTAAAGTCAAAATCTCATTCTCTCTACTCTCACTGCAAATGGTAGTTTTTTTATATGTTCAAATGATTTAAAAATGTTTAGATTATATTGCAATAGGTTAAATAAAAATATAAATATTGTAGCATTCTGGTGTAAAGAAACACCTGGACACACGGGCTACTGTAGGCTGTAGGCCACACCAAAACAAGAGCAAAACAACAGCAGGCTCAACTAGAGCCAGGCTCCAAAACAGACCAGTAACTGACAAATAGAACCTTCACATCAGCTTGTCGTCATAGCAACCAAGTGTCACATACAAAAGCAGTTAGGCTACATTAACAACAACACATAAACCGTTATAAGAACAACAAAAGGTGTCAACTCTGAACTAAACACAAATATCAGATCATGACAGTATGATAGGTTTATTAAATCATCTTTTAAAACAGCTGATTAAACCTGTTATTTACGCATCAGCCAATAATACACTTAATTTTAGTGTTTTGAATAAAAAATATTGCTTTCATTGATGATTATGCACATATATTTTGGGGTATTTAATCCGAACGGTTCTCCTTGGAGCCCATTGACGTAGACTGATGCATCTGTTCAAAGGGAGAGGCTTATTATGGGCTGAATATTAAACAGTGCAGTTCCCATGTGTACACTCTAAATGGAGCTAATGCAAAATAACTACTAGAGCAATTTACAGCGTTTAACCAAAGCTGATGGTGTGATAGAGCCAGTGAAATGGTGTTACACGAGAAAACACACCACAGAGGAACATTAAACACACTGATGATAGAAACGGAATGACATCGACTGGGCAGAATAATAAGAGTGAAAACGATACAGGTCTATGGCTAACCCTTAACCTTCATCAGCCTGAGAAAATTGCTGGTTTCAAATGAAATCACAACAATCTATAGGCCAGTGATATTTTATGCAAATGGAGGACAGCTATAATTGATATTAAAGCAAACCTATTATGCACAATGGACTTTTCAGAGCGTTGAAACATGTTATAGTTGTTTCCCCTTCTCATTTACCCTCTCGAAGTTGTAGTTGGAGTGATTCGTGCAGGTTTGAGCAATATTTAATCGCTTATTTTCAAGACGCCATATTGCCGATCAAGCCTCATTTTCACACACACTGGTATATGCCAGTGTCGCGTACATCATCAACATCTGCAGCTCGTTAGCATGATCTCTGGCCGACCGCTCCACGGCTCTTTGTTATGATGATGTTTACGGCGACGTCAGCTCCCATTGGGCACTGCAGTTTTCTAATGCGGAAGTCAGCGGACTTGTGTCTTTTATTATTTATTGTGTCTTTTAAGTCGTTTTAGATGAATATTACAATTTAAAATGTGCAAATTATAACATAATGATCCACAAGTGTCATAAATTATAACTATAGAGCACACACAAGTCCAATAGGTCTTCTTTAAAATGAGTTTTTGAGTCTTCCCACCAATATAAATGATCAGGTTCAGCATTGATGAATTTACCTTTGGACATTTCACACCAAAACACAATGTAATCAATAGGACAAATCAGCTCTTGTTCCCCCATCTGGGAGAATGACATCACCTGAAAACCACCAATAGGGGGCTTGTGAGAAGTTTAGGTTGTTTATGTTTTCAGTTTCACTTCCTCCCACCATAGCTGCTTGGGAATGGGACAAATTTTGTACAGGGAATTGGCGCAGCAGTGGTTGAAGTGCAAACTGTTGTCATGTGCAAGACACTTCACCCAAGTATCCTCGTATGACTGTGCTGCGTGACTGAGTGATTGATGGTGCATAGTCGAAGGGGCCAATGGTGCAGATTGGCAGCCTCACTTCCATCTGTCTACCCCAGGGCAGTTGTGGCCCCGGGGTTAGACAGACCAACGCTGAGTATGGAATGAATGAATAATGGCTAAAATTGTAATTGTAACAAAAAAAATAAAACTCTTCAAAATAATTCTGATATACTGTGACACAGAGAGAGAATAGAGCTGTTACTAACTCAGATCTGACAGCCCAAGTTTAGTCCTTTTGCACCAATATCTACAGCAAGTTGGGACAAAATCTGAACCTTCCGCACACAGGCCCCAGATGGTGATATTATCATAGATCCTGGTTCCTGTTGTCTGAGCCACAGAAATGTCAGGACTAACTAAATTCTCTTTTGTATTCACACAAAGGTCATCACCAAACCCCTTGATAAGCAGAGGCAAACCGCTGGGGCCTGTTATGTGAAAACAAAAATCATTTATTTGGTCCAAAGTCATATCTCTTCATTAAGATGTGCACAGATGAATGAGGAGTTTCCACAACAACTGTTATCTTTGACCTTCAACACACAGTCCATTATTATCCTGTGTAGATTTTGCTGTTACAGATACTTGGGCGGCATGGTGGCTGAGTGGTTAACCCTCAAACTTCACAGCGAGAAGTTTGGTGTTTGATTCACGGGTCCCCTTTCCGTGCAGTTTGCATGTTTCTTCCTGTGTCTGGTTGGGTTTCCTCTGGGTACTCTGGTTTCCCCCATCAACCCCAAACATGCACCATAGCTCAAATCTTTCAGCTAAAGTAGTCCTGACCAAGAATAAGTCAAGATCTTAGAGATGAATCCCCAGGTTCTGCTCCTGACAGGTTGACCCAGAGGCATTTAGAAATGGGTCAAATGCAGAGGATGAATTTCCCTATGGGGACAAATGGCTCTGAGCACAAGAGCGCCCAGCAACCTCGCTATTAGCATCACTACTTCCTGTCTAATTGTATCTTTATGGGGTATTTGCTGATTCACGCTAAAAAGAATAAATATTTAAAGATGAGGCAGTGACAGGGAGCTGCAGGTGGATGTCACTGACAACATGTTAAACACTACACAAATAAAATGAATACTTCACCGGAGGACACTGTGTTTAGAAAGAGACATGTTTGTGTTCAATGCTAACGCTAATGCTAATTTTGAGGCATAAGATATATTAAAACAACACCACAAACTGAAGTATTCTACATATAATAATAAATGGATAGTTTTGATTTTAATTAATTTGAATTTTAATAGGTGGTTTATCTAATGTTTTCTGATTTTAATAAAAGTGACTGTTAGCTTTGCGACACAGTGAGCTAGCTAGAGCGCTGCTGTGCACAGAGCCTGTTAAGTGTGAACATTACTGGTGCCAACAGTTCTACCACCCAAAAAAAGGTGTTTATCCTCTTTGTAAATCTCAAGATTTGAATAACTTATAGCCATTTATCACCAACAATAACAAACAAAATCAATGCTGCCTTGTGAAACAGACACATATAAAGACTTTTAATTAGCCTGGTCTGCTAGATTTATCTATCACTATGTCTTCTGAAAGTAATTTAGATAAGAGAAATGTTTGACAGGAGGAGTAGCCCATCACACTTCCAAAGGCCTGTATATTTATTAAAATCATACACAAAAGCCTCAGGTACAAACCGCTCCTGGCCTGTTGATAGTGCTTTGTTGTACACTGGCTGCATGAGGCTGTAAGTCTGTAATCAGCAGAAGATACGGCTCAATAAGCAGAAAGTAGGGAGGCTTAATCACCCACTAGATAATGAACAACATGGAAACATAAACAGGAGGAGGAGCTGGAGATTGGCATTTTATGTAAGGACATTTCAAGATGACGACTTCATCAGTGTCAGCAGGAGTTAGCCTTGCAAGTCCAGAATGACATCTCTGTATTTTTTATACAGAGGGGCTGTGGTGGAAGAAGAACTCAATTTTGTTTGTCTTAAGTAAAAGTTCAGATATCGGAGCAAAAAATACTCATGTAAAAGTATTAAAGAAGCAACAGAACTGATTGTTGTTTCCTATCTGTTTTTATTTGTGTATTTTCTGTTTGCACAAACTATGAACGTGTTAAAAATAAACCCTCAGCCTTTTCAGCAAGTCTCAAACAATCATAAAAAAATACTTTTACTTTTCAATCCAGTTCAAAAATATAGTGGAGTAGAAAGTACAGATACCTGCTCTCAAATGTAGTGAAGTAAAAGTAAAAAGTATCCTCTTTAAAACGTACTTGAGTAAAGTACAGATACCTAAAAATGGTACAGTACTTGTACTTTGTTACATTTCACCACTGCAGAGGGTATCAGTCTGGTCACCACTCCCACCATTCAAACACGGCCGTGCAGTCAGATTTGTTTATGTCAGTGACACATGCAAAATGAAGGAGCCGATTGGTCAACCATCATTTAGAATAAAATAAAAGTTTTGATCTGGCAGAAAGTTTTTCAGTCTCCTGTGATATTTTTAGCTTTCTTTTTTTAAATTTTTTTTTGTTTGTTTTGATATGGACGAACCATGCGTGTCCCTGATTGGCTAATCCACCTGTCAATCACGCTCGTCTGACCTCAGGGAGATTCACCGCTGACCGGACTCATATCTTTGTGAAGTATTGGAGAAGTGTGTCTTCTGATCCCAGTAAAAATAAAACGTCATGTGTTAATCATAGCAGAGGGTTTTGTCGTAGCTCAGTGGGTTTAATCATAGTTTGTTTTTCAGATAAATGAAAGCTACAAAAGCAACACTGTCAGATTTGACATTATATTGGGAGGAGCATAATTTTTCTCATGTTTCATTCCAGAGTGTCGGGACTCCATCTTGATTTTAAAGCACAGTTAGTTCTGACAAATTACGTAGCAGCTCATGTCTTCTTTGTCATTTTTGGACACAAATTTTTCATGATGGTGGTTATTCACACTCAGTTTGCCAAATCTTTTCCAATTTGGTGATCCAGCACTGGTCAGTAATGTTAAAATTTGGTCAGTAATGTTAAAATCAGTAATGTTAAGTCAGTAATGTGGTGTCTACTGATGAACACATTGTATTGTCACTACTCAATACCAGCCCACTTTATTATTATTTTACTAGTTTAATTTTCACCTTTTTTACTTGCAGCTTCTACAATGGAATTTCAAAAGGCTTGCAACCACAGTTCTCTGAATAGATATGGTCAGCCATGCGTCATAGTTGGCGGTGTGGGTGAACACAATCAATTCAATTCAATGAGAAAGTTAAGTTTTTCCCTCTTTTAAAAATCCTATATTACACAAAATTGACTCTTGTGAGCTTTAAGCCATATTTTAATGTTGTCACCTCCTCAAAAATATACCTGGGGTTGTGTTTTGTTTCATTCATACATTTCTGTCTACGTCTCCCAAAATGCTCTGTTCCACCTTGTGATGTCATGAAGCAGTAGTCTTCAAGTTACTCTACTTTTTCGTTTTATTCATTAAAGATCGGCAATTCCAGGGCTGGAATCGTCCACATGATTCCAGTGAAGGTTTATGGAGTTTAAAAACGTAGAGGAAACAACATTATTACATAGATCATAAAATAGTGTAATATGGGCCCTTTAAGACATTTTCTGGTAAATCGTGTGTTTGAAGCACAACTAATTCAAGTTGAGTCATAATTCAACCTAGCATTACCCCAAAAGGGGAAACAGATTATTCTACTGATGTTAAAGAGAGCAGGTGGCCGCTAGCATCGAGATAGCACGTAGACCTCAGCTTAGCTTAAATATTCATAAATATTTATACAAAAATAAGCTGTTGGACCATTTGGTTCTTTATCATGTCTTTGTGTCTGTATTTGGTGCAACATATCGATAAGAATTATTGCATTATTGAATTATTTACCCCCACAGAGGAGTTTGAACCTTTTGTTAGTGGGCGTTCCTTCATAAGACACTGCATCTACTAAAAGATTAAGTTACTGTTCCATCTGTAATGGAGTGTGTGGAGTTCCCGATGATTATAATTTGATAGATTTTGGCCCAGTGCGACCTTGAGCTGATGGGATTCATTCATTCATGATTTTTTTATTCCCCTTTAGTTTTGCTAATTATTTTTCCTTGTAAATGACCTTCTAATTATGTTGCTGTTTTGCTTTTGATTGTGTTACTTACTGTGTTATATTTTTTTCTGTGTGATTTAATGCTTCCGGCACACGCTTGGCTGCAACGACACAGCTCTGTCGATCATCTGTTTTTGTGTGTTTATGTGCAACACATGAAAAAATGCTGGAGTTGAGCAAGATTATTGCAACACTGTTACTTATATGGCTTCTGGATAACTGGGGTTACAACCAGGGATTAGTGGTTACGTCCCACTTACCTATAGCCGTAATGAGCTCCTCAAACTTCTTCCTTACCCTGCCTTCAGAAGCCAGCAGTCAATCTACCACCCGATCTCCGACCAATAAAACGATGTAGGAGAGGTGGGCTATGAGCCAGGCTGAGAAGGCGTCCCTTTAGACCTCCATCATGCTGGCTAATGTTCACTACCTCCAGAATAAAATGGATTTGCTCTATGCCAAGTGCCAAGTGGAACGGACCTTTAGAGATGCATGTGTCATTGCTCAGACAGAAACCTGGCTAGACAGAACCATCTCGGACTCAGAGGTCAGTCTCGATCACTTTATCATCCTGTGGGCTGACCGGACAAGCAAGTCCAGAAAAAATAAGGGTGGTGGAGTCTACATTTTCGTTAACAAGAGATGGTTTGTTAAGACCCACCGCACAACCTGTACACCCGATGTAGAGTTGCTGACTCCCTTCGGCCATTCTAGCTCCTGAGGGAATTCTCGTGTGTCGTGATCAGCTGTGTTTACATTCCCCCTAGTCCTCAGGATAGCAGTGGAGGAGGCTAGCTCTATGATGGCTAAATATCCCAATGCCTCGCTGTTCACTGTGGGTGATTTCAACAACTGTAAACTGCCATCATTGCACTAGTATATGGATATTCCCACGAGGAGCCATAACACCCTGGATTTATGTTAAGGGAACATTTCTAATGCGTTCACTGTTTGGGCGCATCCTCCACTCATCTACTCCAACCACAGTTTTGTTGTTCTGCTTCCGCATTACAAATTGGAACTGAAACCACAGCGCCACCATCTAGTCGGAGGATGCAATTGCACTTCTGCAGGGCTTGCAATTACAGAGCGTGTACGGACTGGAAGATTTTTCAAGGAGACTTGGAGCACAGGGTCTTAGTTATCACAAATTACATCAAATTCTGCATAGCATCCGTAATATACCCACCAAAACATTTGAGAAGTACCCTAATTCCAATCCTTGGATCACACCACGTTAAAAGAAACATGAAAGAAAGACTTAAAGCCTTCCAGCGTGAGGACACTGTCAACTATTAAAAATTACATAACAAAGGCCAGACTCAGGTATAAATACAGGATAAAGCAGGAGTTCAGCAGTATGAAGACCAGACAAGCTTTCCAGAAAATGAAGGTCCTCATTGGTCAAGCATCAGGTACTGTACGCAATGTAATAACTGACCCTGCAACCTCTGCTGACTCTTTAAATTCCTTTTACACGCACTTTGACATGAGTGATCACTCTGCCCTTGGTGATGAGCAGTTCAGTGCCCCGCCCCCAGACACACCACATTGGCCTCCGTTTCCATCACGGCCAGGGTGTGGAAACAGCATGCTGTCCCCAATTCTATACTCTATCTTTTGGGATTCCCTTCAGCACACATTCTTACAGCCTGGAAAACCTCCACTATCATCTTGGTTCCCCATCCTGTTCATTGACTTCAGCTCAGCTTTCATTACAATACAACAGCACCAGATGATCAAAAAGCTCCAATTTCTCAACCTGTCTCCACTCCTTAGTCACTGGATCCACAATTTTGTAAGCAATAGACCACAGGCTGTTAGAGGTGGCTCAGTTACCTAATCTACCATAGTCACCAACACCGGAGCCCCCCAGGGGTGTGTGCTCAGCCTTTCTGGACACCGTCTACACCAAAGGCTGTACCAGCCCCGTCACTATATATTTCAAGTACTCTGGCAGCACTGCCATTCTTGCACTCCTCAGGGACAGTAACTCCATATCTGCTTATTACCACTCTGTCACCCACTTCACCATAGTTGCTGCAATAACTCTTTGGAGCTGAATGTTGACAAGACTAAGGAGTTACTCATCTACACCCACTCACACACCTCGGACCTGGCGCCTACCATCATACACGACAAAACAGCTAAATGTGTCAATCACTTCAAATATCTCGGGCTCACACTAACAACATGTCATTGACATGCATAAACGTTCCCAACAAAGACTCCACATCTTGCGCAAACTCCCTGTCCGCCTTGTCACCCCACACCTTCTGTTACTGTTGTATGCCAGCATTCAACCCGTCCTTCTCTACCGCTCCCCCTGTTATTTCAACATGCTCTCCATCACCGACAGAAATAAACTCATCACTTTGCCAAAGCCGTAACACACATGGCCCTTACAGTCAGCAGGGATTCAGACCACCCTCTCCACAGACACTTCTGTGGGCTGCCCTCAGGCTGCAGATACAGGACTCTGAGGTGGAAGTGGGCACGCTTCAGTAAAAGCTTTGTCCCTTCTGCTATCACTGCTCTCAACAGTCTGTAATTTGGATCCTCAAAAAACAGGTTTGTGTTGTCTTGTGTCCATTTGTCCTTACTGTTTCTGTCTATGTGATTTCTTTTGACAATGTCAAATGAAAAAGAATCTATTAAGAGGTGCCTTAACAAATTAAAGGAGTTCCATTTCTATCATAAACCTCAGTTATAAAATGTGGCACTATCATACACTGTGGCATTATCATAGAAGTGGATTAAGTGAGTGTGACATCACCCATAGCATGAAGCTCATCGAGGCAAGAGCAGTTATAGGGGCGAATGTGGAGCTGAATAATATATTTGGAATTCCGACCGTGAGTATCATAGCAACCAAAGAGCCAATCCGGAGTGAGGCTGTTCAAGGTAACGCCCCTTACAGCTTGCCCTGCTGGTTTAGGAGGGAGCAGGCACTTGGCGACACTGTCAATCAAACCTGTTGCTAACGTTAGTGGGACCTTTCAGCCTATGATAAGACATTGTTCCAAAGCTTTTAGCAGTGATTGCCTTTGTTCCTGTGTTATTCTCTCTCAGTGTAGCTCAAATCCAATCCAGGGTTATTTAGATAAGACTGCTTATGGGCTCCTAGCTGCACAAATGAATGTCTTACTAGGTTCTGTGGTCCCTGAGCGAGAATCTTTGTATTGAAATCAACAAGAGCTCAGAGCTTTTCTTACCCCTGCTGCTCCGCTCCTACAAAAACCCCAGTCCTCAGAATAGCTGTGGAATATTAACTATGGTTCACAGTCAAGGAATGAGAACACAGATTAAATGAGTCTTGAAAAAGGAATGACAAGAAGTCATCTAAAAAATGTTGGGTTTGAGTTGGGTTGACAATGAAGTAATTATTTTATGGCTTAAATGGCTTTATGGCGTAACTTTTCTGCCACTGGTTAGTCTTAATATGGTTGTTTTAGTATTGTTTTGCCTGGAATGTTCCACAAAATGGCAGTAATCTATTGCCATGGAGAAAGACACATATTGCACCTTGTTTTTTTATCAATCTGCAAAGCGTTTAAAATGAACTAGTTCTGAGCAAAACTCAGATAAAGCTCACTAAATATGACTACAAAATACCACATAACCTCAGAGAAAGTAAAACAACGTGTGAATCAATAAGGGCAGTCAAATGGGACCGAATCTGAACCAATCGAATGAGCAACTGAATCAAATAAACATAACTTTAGAGACATGACGCTTCAACCAAAGGCCAAACAGAAGACCCATAACCCGCTGACCACTTGTGCTGGTGCCACAAAAGCTCAAAGACGCGAGTGTAAACATATTGTGAAGTCTGTGGTGGTCAGCCATTATTCAGTGCGTGATGTGTGACTGGGCTGAGAAACAAGGACAAAGCCCCCAGCACATTTAGAATTCACTTTGGGTTCATTTAGATTCTGAACAAGACCAAAGCATAAACAGACTACATGCCTTTCGGGGGTTGTTGAGCAATGAAAACATGGTGAAATAAATGCTATATAGATATTGTACGCTTAATGCCATATTGTGGAACATTCCAGGCAAAGCAGTGAAGATAAGCGGGTGACAGACCCTCCAACAGAAAAGTTACAAAGTGCACCTTTAACAATAGAAACAACAATTTTGAGGATGTTAAAGATGAGGAGAAACCATAATAAAAAGATTAAAAGCCTCATCAACCCCGCAGGTAGTCCGGACCAAGACCTGGATCTGGAGATGGCTCCCTGGGTGCTGCCTGTGGGTCCCACTGCTCCTGACAACATTGAAGGATGGGTCAAACGCAGAGGACAATAAAGGGAGAGGACACAGGGACAATAAAGTGTATCCTAACCTAACTAATGAAAATGGAATAGCATGTCTATTAGTAACTTGTATAACATATCTTGGTGTTTTGTATTGCTGTCTTTAGAAAAAGAGCTAGAGCAAAATTACCTTGTGAAAGCCAATGCAGAGTGATGGATAGGCCTGTCACGACCATTACTATATTGACTCAACGTTCAGTATATGAAAGCCAGAACAATATATTTTGGAGCTCAGTATTTATCATGGGTACTTTTTCTTTGCAAAAGTGGAGAGATTTTTGTTATTTTTGTTGTAATATTTGAGCTGTGGAGGGTTGAATAAGTCACTTCTATGGCTAATTAATGGTTTATTCTGCTATTTATGTGTTGCATCTTAAGTCTTTTATGATACTGTCTATTTAAAATGGTTTACTGGGATTATCCTGCTTTGTTTTAATTCTGTCAGTGGCAGAAAGTAGTTTCAATATTATCGTTTATTGCAATATTTATGTGCAGCAATATATTGTGCTTCAAAATGTGTTATCGTGACAGACCAGTGATGAAATGCCAGTGATAAACTTTTGTTGCACTATGGTTTTAAGACAGTATTCAAAAGTGTTGTAATGTAATGTCTTTAGAATTTGAATGAAAATACATTATAATAAATTTGTTTTTTATCTTATCTAGACGATGGTAGATTTTGGCAACAGTGCAATTCTTTGACCCTAAATGCTCTGGGTAGCTCAAAATTTTTGAGCTGCTGTTGACAGAAGATGAAAGCCAGAGGAGATGCATCAGAAATCTGCGAGAAATTTAGGGACAGATTTCCCACAATGCATCAGAGGCATCAAAGAGAGTCGTCCTGAGAGGCTCCTGTCCTCAGAATGAGTTGACAAGGCTTCACTAACACACAGCAGACAAACATGAAGACGTCACCACTACAGGCTGGAGATGGCGTTTGGCACAGTATAATATCAGATCTAATGTTAAGACTGCCAAAATGTATTGTTTTATTGTAATATTGTATTATTATATTTAAAGATGCAATATGTAACTTTAAAGGTGCTATATGTAACTTGCTTTTCCACGAATGTTCCACATGGCTTTAAATTTATCTGTCTCCATGGAGACAAGCAGCGATCGCATGTTCTTCAAGGTTTGTATGATCAATAAATCACCTGTAATTGAATGAATGAATTCAACTTGAAGCATGCCATACTGTGGAACATTTTAGGTATCTCCATGGAGACAAGCAACGGAGCCCCCACTAAGTTACAGAGCACACCTTATAGTGTTAATGTTTAATGTCTATCAACAGATTGCCATTGTAAAAACTTATTACATTTATATTGCATTTACAAACTTTCTCAGAGTTTATCAAAGTAATTTGCATTAGAAAATTATTTATTTAAAGAGGGGTATTTTACTTCTATGGTGTATTAACTGCTAACACATAACATATTTAGATCACTGTGTTACCTTTTATTGTGTTGAAAATGCTACATTCCCCAAAAATAACAAGTTTCACTTTAGTATTTGGCAGAGTCCCTTTGCTCTCTGCGTCAAGTCACTCCCCCTTCAGAGCGTTATCACAACACAACCAGCGCACATCTCACTAATGAAACTACTGCACACCACATCAAGTTTGTTAAGTTGCTGTGTACAGCTTGTATGTTTGTGTATATTTATGGAGGATTGTCGTGTGGGAGCATGGCTGACGTAGGCTTGTGGGCGGAGCATTGCACAGAATGATACAGCTAACTGTAAGGAGGGGTCAAATAGGGCCCGGAAGAGATTGCTAAAATAATCAAACATACATGGATGACACCTAAAACCTCTTCAGGCATTTTGATAAGGGATATGTATTACAATATTATAAAACGCTATAAAGCTAAAAAAAACGACTTTGCATAATACCCTTTCTTTAAGCTCTAAAATTTGCAATTGAATGCTTAAGTTCACCTTTACTTTGAAGAAAAATAGTATAATTGTTTGACTGAGCTCACAGGAAATATAAAACACTAGAGTTATAATTACTCCGTTCACCTTGTTACTGGGATGTGTTTGTTTAAATGACCTCACAGAGTTTTCAGGGGCTCTGTCTAGACTGTGTCCATCCTTCAGCTCTTTGATACAACAGCACCTGTGAACAAGGATTTCATCGAGTTTTCCTGTTTCTTTACTTTCTTTTCCTTATAAATGTGCATGATGCTGCTCACTGGTTACATAAACAGATTACATTTATTTGTTTATGAGTGATTAAATGTGCATTCAGGTTCTAGAAACTGATTATGCCATCATTTCAAATAGAAGGGATTTAACTAGGAGAGTTGAAATAAATATCCAAATATCCAAATGTTGAACCTTACCATTGTTTGCAGGAGATTGGCTCCACAAACTTGACATATAAATCTTATGTTTTAATCTGTCCTTTCGACTGACAACAATTGCGTCTTTGGGATTGAAGAATGGCACCACTTTCTGAAGCTATTATGAAAGAATCATTTCTCTTTTGAAAGAAATTGAACTTTCATCCAGTTTTGTAGCCATGGCCCCTAATAACAAAGAGTGTCATTTTATATTGTTTTGGTAATGTATCTCTGTGGACATTTTGCACATGTTGTCAATACCGTTAATTTGATCTCGAGTTCTATTGCCAAAACACACCTCGTATTAAACTTTTCTGATGAAGGGTCCGCCACACGTTTGTGTCCAGGGAGATGAAATTGCTTTGCCTGTAATGTTCCATAGTATGGCATCAAACTTATCTATATCCAGGGTCAGGTCTATGGAAAGACGACCCTGCTCACAATAAGAGTGCGTGTTTTTCAAGAATGAAAAAATGTAATGAGATAAATGCTAGATAGACACATTTAATGCCAAAATGTGGAACTTTCCACACAAAGCATTAGCACGTCTCTCTCTTTAATCCTCACTTAGCGCCTCATGAATAAACATCACACTTAAGTACAAACAAACTCATAATTAACCTGCGTAATTAACTAAACAGATTTTTCTTCAAAGGCTTCACAAGTGGAATTTCATTAGTGCAGCAGTTAAGAGTTGGAAATAGGTCACAGCCAACAAGTTTTATGGTAAATTATAATCTCGTAATTAAAGGTGGTAAAAAGTATAGGAGGATAGAGTTCCAGTAATCAGAAAAGCATTCATGACACATTTTTAGAGCGTATAGTTACCATAGACCAGGGGTGTCTAACTCATTTTGGTCTGGGGGCCGCATACGACCTAATTTGATCTCAAGGGGGCCAGACCAGAAAACTCACAGCATAAATACCTGAAAATAGCAATAAGTCCAAATTTTTGTACACAGAAAGAAGTGTAATACAAAATCTATTTTATTTAAAGACTGTTCTTTTACAAAATATATTATGAACAACCTGAGACTTTAAGAAAGGTAGGTGCAATTTCAACACAATGTCTCAGTTTTAACATTCATTTGTGTGCAGTACAGCTGATCACAGTTATTGTGCAAAGACATTTAGGTTTTTTTTAGTGTATGTTGAGAAATATAGAAATGATTTCAACTCCATTC
>JACM01043560.1:0-19820 GCA_000787095.1 Periophthalmodon schlosseri | reverse complement strand
TTTACTTACATACTTTACTTTAAATACAATTTTGAGTATCTTGAGTATCAAACTAACTGACATTTTTACTCTTGAAATTCAAAATTCATCATGTAATCATTGAAAATATATGACTTCTACTTCATTTGTGGTTGAGCAGTGGAATAGTTCTGGTTTGCATTTATGTCTACATGTCTTTGCGTTTGAGTTGTTTGTCCTTTGGCTCCTCACTGTTTTAGTTTTTCATTTTATTTCTGTGTAACATATAAAAAATATAAACATCTGAATAAAAAAAGTAAAAATGTTTGTGTGTGATGCCAGACTGAACACTGAGTCATTTTTATAGCCAGACTGTGAAAGAAAGCGAATAAAGACGGTAAAATTGTGAGCCATTTAAAATGATTGCAGAGTAAATTACTAAAAAGTGCATTACGTGAGCTGGAATGGCTGGAGCTACCCTTGTTCTGTTCACAGTCATCTTCTCTGCTGCTAAGATTATGAGGGTAAGACCATGCCATGCTGTTAACTACAAAAGCACATGGAAAGTTGGAATTAACAAACATATTTTTGTTTATTGTTGGACTGCAATACTAATCTAATAAGACTTACTAAAGGCTCTACTGACTTCCTGTTCAAAACCACAGAACTGATTCTTTGCTGTTCTTTGCTGACCTGAATATTTCGTAGTGGCCTTTCACAATAGCGAGCAGTACATTTTCATTACTGAGCTATGGGCGGGGATAGGGGGTAGGTGAAAACTGAAATTTCTCGGGATTTATGCCTCAGATGGACAATACAGGATTGGACGACATTAGCTCAGTTGGTAGAGCGTTCACTGATCAGAAGGTTGGTGGTTTCAAATTCCACTCTCAATATAAACGTCATTGGTTGAGCGGTCAGATCCACTGACTCACAGGTTGGCGGTGCGATTCCAGCTCCTGCAGATGAATGCTGTCTTTGTGTCCTTGGGCAAGATACTTAGCCCACCTCGCCCCCAGTGTCTGCGTAGACTGGTGTATGAATGTGTGTGTGGGTGGTTAATGTAATGTAAAAAGCTTTGAGTGCCTTGAAGGTGGAAAAGCGCTATATAAAAAAGTGAGCACGTGAGCATTACTCAAACATGCATGGACACCGGTCACTGATTTGTCTTCAGTGCAAGAGACTGAGAAGAAGTTGCAGAAGTAGAAGAAAAAAAAACTAGGCAGAATCTGAAAATTTCAGGTTTTAACACTTCAAATTTACACAAATATCAGACTCACTTGAGTGTCAATAATGTGTCTTTGTTTTATTAAAATTATATTCGGATTTCTAGCAAAAGCACATCACACAGTTTAGCTTTTTGTGCAGAGCAAAACAAAAGTGTGATTTGGCCTGAAAATGAATGAGAAAAAAATCTGTCAGTCATCTTTATATAGCAATACTTTGAAACAACTGGCTTCCATACGTTAAAAGCAAAAAAAAAACGGGGTAACCTGCAGAGCTGAATGCTGACAGAAACTCAAAGACATTGTTCTTAATATTGTCTCAGTGTTACAAATCTAGTAGTAGTTTACAGCATTACAGCTAAACAACCTAATAATCTTACTTATAAGGTTGTTCTGACACCGATCACGGTAGAGGCAAAAGCTCAGATACCACACATTTCTCAGGCATCAGCGAGTGCTCAGACCAAATCACCATCCAATACCCACTCTGTATTTCCAGAATCAAGACCTGTAGATGAGAGCACTGCCGCTGTTGACGTCTGTGGCTAATGCTAACGCTAACGCCAGAGCAGGTTAAATACAGACTGTGGAGGCTCTGCAGACACTTAAAACACGCTAATAATGACAGAAACGACATTTGTGCTAGCTCTCTGATACCTTCATTTAGCCTTTGGAGTGGACGCTGAACTTAGTAAAATAACTACGGAGAGTGCAGTCCGACGACAGCACTAACACGACAACAGCACTAACACGACGTCAACGCTAACATGCCAACAGTGCTAACACGGACTTTGTTTACTCTGCATAATTAGCCATGTGCGCCGAGGATGAGGTCTTTTTACAGGCCTCACTGCTGTTTTTACCCACACTCTGTGGTACAAAGTGACCAAGTAGAAAAGTAAAAGTCCTTAGATCAGCACAACTCATCATCAGGACCATTATATATTTGACTCTAAGACTTTAGTCTCAAAATCTCATTTATTCTTGTAGATTTTCTTTACAGAGACTTTTATTTTTTGCTCTTGTGCTGTAGCAACATTCAGTAACCTTAGTCTACCTCTTCACACTATGCGGTATTGAATTGTTATTGGTATCGGCGAGTACAATAAGGCCAAATATCAGTATCAGATCAGATTTTTTAAAATGGTATCAGAACAACACTACTTATTACTACTGCTTATCTCCTATAGTCTTTGTTATGATTGGGCCACTTTCATCTGTCAAGTTTCAATATGATCTAATTATAACTCATAGTTTTACATCCAGTCCAGTGAATGAGTTGTCTACCCATTATTACCATACCATAAGGAACCATATATAAGATTTGGATAAACATGAACTAACTGTGTCCCCAGATACGAGGCAAACACGTTCAAATCAAATACAGTTCTTACTGGTAACGATTCCAATGCTGATTTATTCTTAATTACAAAAATCTGGAGTTTGGATATGATGGCCAAATTGTTTCTGTTATAATTTGGTGTTTTGGTTCAAGAATGAGCCTCATATGAGTCTCTCATTTGGGTTGCCAGATTCAATGCTGAAATCCAGTTGGTTTAAACCTAAAAGGACTGCCTCTGATTTGAATCCTTACCTAAATCCCAGCACCTGCAACCAATCGTGAATGAGTGCTAGTGCAGCCTCTGCTGCTCAGTTCTGGAGGTTCTTTCACATGAGGCCTGTCCATATACTGAGAATGAGACACATTTGTATGTGTCCTCTATCTGCAGGTTAAGGCAGGTTGATTTTTTAAACTGTAAGAGCGCAGGCTACAGCTCCTTTTAAAAATACTCTGCTTCAGTATAAACTCTAACTTTAAACAGAGTAAACAGTGCGTGTACTGCATTGTGAAGTGACATATGGCATCCTTACATTATTTTTAAATCAAAACCATTTCACAGACTTGAGCGAAGGCTGTATTTAAAGCACATTTGTGGCTCACCTGCTCTCTTCATAATTTACACTTTTATTCAGGCAATCAACAGTGTCCTTAAGTGACGACGAGCATGCATAATTAATGAGGCCTAAGCATCTGTCCACTGAATCATCAAAGACACACGAGAGAGGATGAGAGCTGCTTTTGCATAGGTCTAGTACATCAATGGACCCACTATTATTTTATATGGATGAACTTAAAGTTACCTAATGTTCAAACCACGAAAGGAGGATATATTTATCTATATCTAACTAGTTTCTATCTCTCACAAACTCTTTTGCACATTGTAAATATTCACATGGTCAATGGTCACATTTTTATATAGTGCTTTTCCACCTTCAAGGCACTCAAAGCGTTTTACATCAATGAACCACTCACCCATACACACCAGTGTACGCAGACACTGGGGGTGAGGTGGGTTAAGTTCTTGCCTAAAAACAGCATTCATTTGTGGGAGCTGGAATCGCACTGCCAACCTGTGGGTCAGTGGATCTGGCCATTCAACCAATGATATTTATGTCAAGAGCGAGATTTGAACCACCAACCTTCAGATCGGTGGATAAACACTCAAACCAACTGAGCTACTGTTGCCCCCATGTGTTCATTTCTGCCGTATTCACAACTTTTAGAACAGCTTTTATTAGACAGCGAAGTGGGTAGAATCGTTCAAGTGCAGCCAATCAGAGTGCTGCTTTCGTTGCTTACTTCCTGGTTTAGAAGAAATTAAAAAATACTTGATTATTAGATGCAGACAGTGTGTAGTGGACTCATTTTTTGTCAAAGTGCTAGCCTGGCCAGCCAAACCACACAATTTTACAATGCTTTACAAAGACATATGGGTCTGGAACCGTATCCTGGCTCCGTGAGTTCAGATGGATGTGACTGACAGGCGGCTTAACCAATCAGAGGCATGTATGGTCTGTTCATGTCAAAACAAACATGGCGGCTTACGAGTAAAAAAGACCATTAAGATACAACATGTATTTCTGCAGAATCAACCAGCGGAGGCCTAAACTCTTACGTAACTGAGGTAATAGAAGTTATATATTTTGTTCTAGAGAGATTAGTGACACGTTCCAAATTAGCTATAGACTGTAAAAAGAAGTGGACTAAGTGAGCGTGATGTCACCCATGGTGTTCAGCTCCAGTCAAATGAAGTTCATCAAGGCCAGCAGGTATAGGGCAAATTTGTAGCCGAGTTCCATATTTGGAATTCCGACTGCGAGTCTCATAGCAACCAAAGAGCCAATCCAGAGCGAGGCTGTTGAAGGTAACACCCCTTCGTGCCTGCACCGCTGGTTTAGCACTGAGCGATCGCTTAGCAACGTTGTCAATCAAACCTGTTGCTAAACGCTAGAGGTAGCAATCTAGGGGAAAGAAGGTGCCTCATTGGTCTGTTATTAATGTTCATATCTTGATTTCAGAACAAAATAGCGAAATAAAAACATCATGTAGAGCAAGTCAATAAAAACATTTTAAGACCAAAATGACAAGGCTGACAGCAGCAGTTACAGAGAGAGGGGCAACAGTTTTTCAATAGAATGTGAATTGGAACCAAAGTCGAAGTAGCCAAAAGCACACCCATGCTCACTTCCTATTTGGAACATGGTGGCTAACGGATTAGCTATGTCCATTTATATATACAGTCTATGATACAAGCATTATGTCAGATACCAGGCTTTAAACACTAAATGTGTATAACTCGTCTTCCCCTGTTACTTCCGGCTCCATGTTCCCTGTGCTGTGATAATGTCTGGAGCACAATGGCTGTCAGTGGGAGGAGGTCTATGAGGAGCCTTGAATCCGTCCCCTCTCTTCTCTATAGTAACCTACTGCGCAACATAATGTAACTTCAGAGCAGCCTGTCATGCTTCTGTACAACACGTAGAAGATCCTCCTTTACAAAGAAGACGGCAGCGGTGAATGGAATCACAGGGACAGAACGAAACGATCAATGAGTTATGTAAGACCAGAGAAAGCAGACGCAACCAGGTTCAGACCAGCGTAAGAGCACTCTGTTAAATGTGGCCTGAGAAAAAATCTAGAAGTTAAAGTAGACCTATGATACAAAATCAACTTTTCAGAGCTTTTAACCATGTTATAGTTGTTACCCCTCAACATTTACTGACCCAAAGTTGTATTTGGAGTGATTCATGCTTGAGGAATCTTTAATCGCTTATTTTCAAGACGCCATTTTTTCACTTTTCTCTGCCACTGGTACACGCCCACTGTGACGTACTTACTTCGTTCTTCAACTTTATTTTGGTTGTGATGACGTCTACGGCGGCGTCAGCTCCCACTGGGCACCGCAGTTTTCTAACCCACGGCTTTTTGTTGTGATAACGTTTACGGCGGCGTCAGCTCCCATTGGGTACCGCAGTTTTCTAACGCGGACCCCAGCGGACTTGTTTCTTTTATCAAGTTGTTTAAATGAATACTGCGATTTACAATGTGCAAATTATGACATAATAATCCACGGGTGTCATAGATTATAACTATAGAGCAGACATAAGCACAAAAGGGCGTCTTTAACAATAATACAACGGATAGCTATTTCAATAAAAGGTGTGGGAAAAGTACAGAAGTGAAGCGGCTCTCTGTTTAAAATACAAAACACACAGATGTAGACTGTTCATGTTTTTTTCAGTTTTATTTTCTTTGAGTTCCCAGATTAAAGAACACATTATTTACCATTTTGTTCATTGTAAATTCTTATATTCACCTTATTCTGGAAGTTGACGTGGGCGCCGCCATCATCATTCTGGTTGTATTATTTTGCCGATCTTGACAGTTAGTAAGTAATTCTTATACAGTTGAAGCCAGAAGTTTACACATACACTCTCATTGTTCTGGCATTTAGCAAATAGAAATGAGTTTGGTAATCGTAAGCAACCTACTTTACATCATATTTTAGCAGCGAAACTTCTCAAACGTCTCAAATTCTCCATTTAAGTGAATGGGATTTCTACCACCACAAAAAATGCGGTTTAGTAGCATTTAGAGGCAAAAGGGGGTAGGATTAGGTCAATTAAACAACTTAATAATAGAAACAGCCCACTAACTTATGGTTAAAACTTCAGAACTCACTTCAATACAGGGCTGCGCTGCCAGAACAGCCTCAAATGCATTTATCAAACACCCATTAATCACTCAAAGTACAACTCTTTGAAAGCTAATGATAAGGAAATATCATTATAACTGGAGTTAAAAGCTTCTAATAGACAATCGTACATCATGTCTCCTCTCATTTTAACTGAAATTGCAGTTTGAATATTGGTTGAAATTGGGCTGTTTTTATTTGTGTAGTAAAAATCATCTGTAAACATCATAATATGGCATATCTGTTTTGGTCTTATTATGTATGAAAAAACTGCTAACCCTGAAGTCTAGACTTTCACAAACATGTCCTTAAAGGCATCTGATTTTTATGTTTCTTTCCAAATCTTTCAGCCTTATTTTGTATTCAATAAATATCTCCATAGTTCATATAGGCCAAGCAGAAAGTAGGTAGTAGAGGTGTCAAAAGTATCAAAAATCAGATACTAATCGACTAAAACTAGTATAGAAACTAGATACTCATTTGAGCAGGTATCGCTACTAAAAAGTCCCATTCACAGGACAGAAATGAACCATTCTTGAATCGTTTTAGAATGATCTGGACTGTATCAGAGACAGAAATGAACCATTCTTGAATCGTTTTAGAATGATCTGGAGCTGTATCAGAACAAGTATAAGACACATAGACTAGTACACGCCCATGGACCACTATGGAACCTACTGGACGACTGAGGGATTACACAGATATAAGGCCACATGGGAATATAAAAGAAAGTACTACCATTTAATGTCGAAAATCACATTCTATTGTGTTTTTTTGTATTATTATTATTATCATCATGTTATCAGAATCAGTATTGAGTCTGTTCCTCAGTGTCAAAATCAAGTTTGAAATTTCAGCATCGTGACAACACTAGTAAGTAGTGACATCATCTGTGCCTTTGAATAAAACATTTGAGAGCTTGTATTGAACCACTGAACCAGTGCAAGTCTATAACCATGTGACAAAATAGTACTCCATAACTGGTTTAAAAGGGGCTCATTCGCACACTCACGGGGCTGTTACGGCAGCTCCAGTACGCCTCCATCTCCTGATTTGAGAGGTTTCAACACCGGGCTCTCAAGTACTAAAAGCAGTCCGTCTGTTTTCCATTTCCATTTGTCGTTCTTTCATAATATTGTATCAACTGTTAAATAAGCAATCTATTTCTATCCTCCGAGTGTTGTTATTAGGCATCATTTAGCTTCTGACTGAGTTTCTATCTGCAAAACTATTTTAAGAGTCCACCGGCGAAAGTGCACGAAATTGACCTCTTAGAGAAAGCCACTAAGAGCAAATCAATTCTGGAGGATCCCATACTGAGGCTGAGAGCTGAATCTCAACCAAGGCTGGAATGATGGTTGTGTGGGGCCGTTCACGAGCGTCATCACGAACAATCTGGCAACCCATCAGGAGGAGAAGAGGTCTACCACACCGGCGAGCATTTAGACTTAAAGGGTTGCATAATATATAGCAAAAGTATGGATTATTTATGATATTTAATGTAGACATATTGTGTCTGCTCTATTGTAATAATCTGACAACTGTGAATCATTATGTTATAATTTGGACATTATAAATTGCAATATTCACCTAAAACGACTTAATAAAAGAAACAAGTTCGCTGGTTTACGTGTTAGAAAACTGCAGTGCCCAATGGGAGCTGACGTCGCCGTAAACGTCATACAAACAAGCGCCGTGTAAATCACAATATTGCTCTAAAACGACTTAATAAAAGAGAAAGAAAGAAAGTCTGCGTTAGAAAATTATGGTGCTAGCAAGCAATGGATTTAAAAAAATTTGTACTAAAATGACTACTCAACACTCGAACACTATGCATATCCACAATTAAGAAAATAAAACTGGAGAATGAAGTAAGTACAGAGCAGTGGGTGCGTACAGGTGGGGGTGAAAACGAGGGTTTTGCAAAAGAAACCATCAAACTATGAAAGTGAAGTTATTTTTACATCTGGTGAGGCCTTTATTGCACTCTGCTGGATCTCTGCATTTGTTTGGCAGTCGGCCTTTGAATAATATTGCCAAACTCCTGTTGAATCTGAGTGGGTGTTTCCTATATCAAATTATGTTCACAATGTTGTGGTTTGTTTTGAAATGAACATTATAAATAGCCTGGACTTTACCTTGTGTTTTTATGTTATGTTAGCTTTCGTTTTCACAGTCAGACTTAAAAAATAAGGCATGTACACATAAACTGAAATCTGGCTCTGTGCACATTAGCGCCAGGGAGCCTCACTGTTAGTGTCACTACTTCCTGTCCAGTTTTATCTCTATGAGGTTTTTGTCGAGTCATGCTAAAATTAATAAATATTTAAAGATCAGGCAGTGGACAGGGAGCTGCGGGTGGATGTCACTGACAACCACAGACTGTATATATAAATGGATATAGCTAAACTGCTAGCCGCGACGTTCCAAACAGGAAGTGATCATGGGCGCGCTTCTGGCTCCACGGACTCTGGCTCCAATTCACTTTACATTAGAAAATTGTTGCCGCTCTCAACTGCTGCAGTCAGGCTCGTCATTTTGGTCTTAAAATGTTCGTATTAACCCGCACTACATGATCCTGGTATGTTTATTTAACTATTTGTCTCTAACTCAAGATATGATAATAGATATAGATAATAACAGACAAATCAGACACCTCCTTTCCCCGATGTTGCTTCTGCTAGCGTTAGCAACAGGTTTGATTGACATTGCTAAGAGCCCCCTGCTAAACCAGCGGTGTGGGTGGGAAGGGACGTTAACTTCAACAGCTTCACTCTTTGGTTGCTATGGTACTTGCGGTCGGAATTCCAAATATGGAAATCGGCTCCAAATTCACCCCTATAACCACTAGCCTCAATGAGCTTCATTTGACTGGAGCCGAACGCTGTGGGTGACGTCACACTCACTTAGTCCACTTCTTTATACAGTCTATGCCGACAACATGTTAAACGCTACACAAATAAAATGAATACTTCACCAGAGGACACTTGTGTGTTTAGAAAGAGACATGTTTGTGTCTCAATGCTAACGCTAATGCTAATTTTGAAACATAATACATATTAAAACAATGCCACAAACTGAAGTATTCTACATATAAAAATAATTGGGTAGACTTTATTTTGATTAATTTGAATTTTAATAGGTTGTTTATTTTATGTTTTGAATAGAAGCGGCTGTTAGCTTTGAGACACAATGAGCTAGCTAGCGCGCCGCTGTGCCCAGAGCCTATTATTGTGTCAAAAACTATATAAAAATTTTGTAATCAGCACTGCAGTACGTAACGGCCATACCACAGTCTTTTCCAGTCTCATGCAGCTCTAATGTGGGCACTTGTTGAATCGATCTTTACTGCAGAACAAGAACGACACAGAGAAGGCGGTTCAGTGGGTCCCATAGAGAGGCACGGAGCATATACACAATTACAAAAGCCATCTGGGGAAGCACACCGTGTCGGCCATGTTTAGTCATCTGCTCTGAACTCCAAGGAGAAAATACACAGCAAAGTGGAGCTCCAGCTGTGATCAAGATTCTGCTTGTATTTGCAGTACATGGGCAGCACTTCTCAAACATATTATAATGTTTAAGAAGAGGTGACACAAAAGACCTTTAGTTTCTTAGGAAACTCCTCCCAGACCAGTCAAAACTGTTTACTTCAAATGGGGTGCAGATTTCATTTTATGATTTTGGATTTATTATACACACTTTTCCAGTTTTACCGTAAGAAATAATTAAAATTTGAAAAAAAATACTTCTAACTACGGAAGTGTAGTGACTAGATTTGCATTTTATGTTCAAATTTTAGATCACGATGCACATTTTGAAAACATCCAGGGGGATTAACGATTGAGAGAAGACGGAAATATGAATTATAGTGATGTGATGTTCATGAACGAGTCGGCTCTTTGGAACGGTTCCTTAACGTGAACGGCTGGATCCGGATCTCATTTTTTAAAAGAACCGAATCTTTCCAATTTGTATGTATTTTTACACTGATAAATTCTTGTTATGGAAATCTTTACTTACAGCGTTTTACCTAATCTGTGCTTTGTCATATAGGCTGGTGTAGGAGATGAGTACTGGTATGCAGACCTCTTAGTCCTGGTTTCTTATATATCTTATCCATTTGACCTCGAGATCCAGTACACCATGCTCTGTTGGTCACTGTCTGATGCATTTAAGACAAACTGCTTATCCTATGTCCCAAGAAGTGTTTTGGCCTTGTGCTCCTTTAAGGGTTTAAACTGTTTTTCTGGTTCAGGTCGTTCTTATCTGTGTGGTATAAATATGCTGTATGTATTCAAGACTACTTCTCAGTTCATTTTATTCTTTAGTTGTTTTGCTTGTAGAAATTCCACATCACAAGGATCAGCACAGAGGCAGAGCGGGCGACACGAGTGAGATTTGTGCAAAAAACATATTTGGCACCGTAATAACAGTTTTTGAATAATTATTAATTTCGAATTTCACCAATCCAAAGCGTAAACACTCTCCCACTCTCAGCTTGAACCATTTTAAACACATCTGAGCCTTGGTCATTTCTCTCTGTGATTAGTTTAAATGAGTTCTCACTTTGGCTTCTGTCATATAATTAAATATAAAAAGAGCCAGGTTTGAACAGCTCTTTGGCATGAACTGAACCAAAAGATTCGGATCCCACAAAGGAGCCAAAAGTCCCATCGCTAATTAATTACTAAACTAATACCAGATTCACATGTCTTTCAGAACATTTTTAAGGCGCCTTTCATCATAAAAGACAGATACAGATATTTTGTTTGCAGAATGCTTGCAGATTTCATCAGCAAAATAAATAATTGTGAAAATTAAAATTGCTATTTTAATTTGCTATTAATGGAACAGGCTTAGCCAAGAATCCATATGAACAGAGACAAAACTGTCCAAATGTGCAGAAGCTGTGATCACAATCAGCTGGTCCAAGACACTTTTATAGAATCCCTTGATGAGTGCAAGTCTAGACGGAGCCTGAAAAGTGCTGGTTTATCAAGTGTCTAATGAATATTCATGCTTTTTCTATTAGATTTTTTTAATGTAACCTTTAGATGATGATTTAGTTTGAGTGAAGCCAAATCCAACCCATCTGAGCCATGCTCGGCTTTTCATCGCCTTAATGGAAAACGCCTCTTAATATTGCAGTGGTCTAAATGAAGCCGGAGCCTTTTACAGGGCCAAAGCAAAGTGACTCATTAGACTGAGAAGGTGTGATGTAACTGCCCCTTCACCCAGAGCTGTTACAGCCAACATATCAGGACGAGCTCAAAACAGGGGCACACACTTTTATTTTTAAGGATCACAAAAATGTCAGAAAGAGATTTTTAGTGGAATGTTAAAGGATCTGCATGTAGCCTGTGTTTTTACTGATGGAACGATAGTCACAACTGAACCTGGGCTGCCAGCGTCTAAGTGTGCATATAGAGCACACATACAAGTTTTTCTCATGTGAAAGCTCAGAACCTCCAGAATTCACTCTCTGAGCTGCAGAGGCTGCACTAGCACTGATTCATGATTTGCTGCAGGTGCTGGGGTTTAGGTAGTGACCATTCAGATCAGAGAGAGACAGAAAGGCCAAGTTTGTGAAATTTAAAATGAAAATGTTACAAACAGTTCCTTTTAAGCTGTAGCCATACCAGGGCATTAAAATGTGTAAAGGAGACAGAAAAGGCAAAGACCGCCCACTCTGGTTCTGGAAGTAAATTTTGTGAATGTTTGACTAATCTTTAATCGCTTATTTTGACACCATATTGCTGATCTACCCCTGTTTTCACCTGCACTAGTCCACACTCACTGTGACTATGCACTTCGTTCTTCAATTTCATTTTTATGATACGCTTAGGATTCGGCTGCGTCGCGTAGTAATTTGGTACAAATGAAAAAAAACCTCACTAGCGTGATGTGCAACTATCCATAGGAGGTGCCAACTCTTTGTTGTGATGACGTTTACTGTGACATCAGCTTCCATTGGGCACCACGGTTTTGTAATGGAGAAGTCAGCAAACTTGTTTCTTTTGTTAAGTCGTTTTAGATGAATATTGTGATTTAAAATGTCCAGATTATAACATAATGATCCACGGGTGTCACTGATTATAGCTATAAAACAGACACAAGCACAATAGGTCTTCTTTAATATGTTTTGTTGGCCTTCGAAAAATGTGTATCTCACAGATTTCCTTCATAATGAGTCAGTTTCATTCTTGTGTTTTTCTGACTTGTGTTTGTCATTGTGTTCCTCCTAAAAAGTGAAGGCTACGTTTATTAATATAAATGTTTTTGTTCCAGATTGAAGCCATTACAAAGATTAGCAGAATCCTCCAAAAGACACACACAGAAAAGCTGGGCCGGATCTATAAAGACTCCAACATCATCGAAAGTAATAGAGCCATTTTGTGTCTGCTCATAAAAACAATGGAACACATGAGGCACGGCATGTTCCTCCATTTTGGTCAGAGCAATGATGCTTTCCACTGCGCTCAAAGCAAACATTTAAACAGCTTCTTTCGCCCAGGTACAAGACAGACAGTTATGGGCCAGTTATACAACCACACATGTTATACTATTGGGCTGTAGTGGAGAATGGACAGTATTAAAGCAGACCTATTCTGCAAAATGGACTTTTCAGAGCTTTTAGCCATGTTATAATTGTTTCCTTCTCATTTACGCTCTCAAAGTTGTTTTGAGAGCGATTTATGCATGTTTGAGTAATCTTTAATCACTTATTTTCAAGACGCCATATTGACGATCAATCCCCATTTTCACCGCCACATGTTGAAGGTAACGTCCTTCCCGCCCATCAATCCCCATTTTCACCGCCACATGTTGAAGGTAACGTCCCTTCCCGCCCACACCGCTGGTTTAGCAGGGAGCGTGTTGTCAATCAAACCTGTTGCTAATGCTAGCGGGAGTGGCCTCGGGGAAAGAAGACACCTGATTTGTTTGTTATTAATGTTCATATCTTCATTTACAGACAAAATAGCGAAATAAAAACACCAGGATCATGTAGAGCGGGTTAATGCGAACATTTTAAGACCAAAATGACGAGGCTCACAGCAGCAGTTACAGAGAGAGGGGTGACAATTTTTCAGTAGAAAGTGAATTGGAGCCAGAGTCGATGGAGCTGGAAGCGCGCCCATGGTCACTTCCTATTTGGAACGCGGCGGCTAGCGTGTTAGCTATGTCCATTTATATATACAGTCTATGGTACAAGGCTTAAATATGAATTGCTAAATGGCAAACACTATATTGGCAGCTTTCTCTGTGTAATGTTACAGATTTTGTACTAACAGTCACAGTTCAATGTTTTTTGAAAGAGAACCAGTCCATGAAAGAAAAGAGGAGACTCCCCCACCCCTTCCCCCTTCTTTCTCTCCAAAGAAAACATTTGGGTTCTATAAATTTCTCGCTCTGAAATGACATGAAATAGTCTGTAGGGGCCGTCTGTGAGGAGAAACACATTTAGAGTGATGGAACCTCCGCTCCGTAGTCACGACACTGCGTCCTTAAAATAATCAGCCCTGTTCAAGGACACCGGCGCTTGTCAATTTGCACTGCCTCAAACACATCACCTACAGAAGGCTGCTTTTACACCGCACCAGACTGTCCTGCTGAGGAACGCAGCTCCCAACCTCATCACCATAAAAGGCTAAACACACAAATGTTAGCGATGTGCCGTCCAATTACTGTTCTCGTGTATAAATAACAGAAAAAATCTATACCTTACACAGGCTTACCCATCATCAAAGCATCCCCCAACCTAACCCACAGACCAAAACCAAACATCAAACTGTTGTTATATTACTGTGACACAGACTATTTAAATGGGGAAATATTTTAATTAATTATTTTAGAAGTATCGAGCCGTGAAGTGTGATATCATGGGCCTGGACATAGCTAACCTGCTAGCGGGTGCGTTCCAAATAGGAATTGATCATGGGCTCGCTTCCGGCTCCATCGACTCTGGCTCCAATTCACTTTACATTGGAAAATTGTCGCCCCTCTCTCTGAAACTGCCTGTCATTTTGGTCTTTAAATGTTTGTATTAACCCACTTTACATGATCCTGGTATTATTATTATTATTATTATTATTATTATTATTATTATTATTATTATTATTATTATTATTATTATTATTATTATTATTATTATTATTATTATTATTATTATTATTATTATTATTATTATTATTATTATTATTATTATTATTATTATTATTATTATTATTTCGCTATTGTGTCCATAAAAGAAGATATGAACATTGATAACAGACAAATCAGGTGCCTTCTTTCCCCGAGGTCAATCTTGCTAGTGTTAGCAACAGGTTTGATTGACAGCGTTGCTAAGCGGGCGGGGAGGGGCGTTACCTTCAACAGCCTTGCTCCGGATTGGCTCTTTGGTTGCTATGATACTTGCGAACGGAATTCCAAATATGGCACTAAGCTCCAAATTGGCCCCTATAACTTCTAGCCTCGATGAGCTTCATTTGACTGGAGCTGAACGCTATGGGTGATGTCACACTCACTCCACTTCTTTATACAGTCTATGGGCTGGAAGTGACAAATAATGTTTACAATTTCCTCTTCTTCTTAGCGACCACACGTCTCACATTTAAAAGAGATTGCAGTCGTTTAAAGCTAACAAGGTCCTCAGCATGGATCTGTGGTTATAACTATGACAGAAAGTGTACGAGGGAGGTTGAGGTAAGAAGCTAGGCTAGGCTAATCCTATGTTATGATAGATTATTACTACTTTATTTATACATTTGATACAGTTTTTGTTTAAACATACTCTTTTGAAAGGTAACTGTCTCTTGTTTGATGAATAAGGAACAAAAACAAAGCTAAGGCTGTGAAGTTTCTGGTTGGACCTGGAATTGACATCATCATTTAACAACTCTATATATATCACTTTGTATTGTTGCGAGTTTCATGATGCTATAATTCACAACAGAAAGAATAGCTGAAACGATGCTAACAGGCTGTGGATCAAGAAACTGATCTTTCCCAGCCAGATCAAACTTGGTCCTGATTTTTACCGTCTAAAAACGTTATAAACAGAACGAGAATGTAGCTGCCCTATTACTATTCCTCAGTTCCCTTATGCGTTCCTACAATCCTAATTACTCACTGTGATGAGTTTATAAGTGCTTTTTCACAACTTTCAGAGGCTGTCAGGGTAATATGGTAATAACAACTAGCATGCTAACAGCACACTTCCTGGTTTGCCGACTATGAAGAACTCTTTTAAATTAGATGCAGAAAGCACGCAGTGGTCTTATTCTAACCCTACGAGCTGCTTTTACAATATATGGGCGACAGTGGCTGTTTGTCCACTGATCCGAAGGGTGGCGGTTCGAATCCCGCTCTCGACATAAATATCATTGGTAGCGCGGTCAGATCCATTCACCCACAGGTTGGCGGTGCAATTCCAGCTCCCACGGATGAATTCTGTCGGTGTAACCTTGGGCAAGTCACTAAACCCCCTCACCTCCAGTGTTTGCGTACACTGGTGTATGAATGTGTGTGTGAAGGGGTGAGTGGTTCCTTGATGTAAAGTGCTTTGAGTGCAAGACTAATTTGACATGAACCGGTACAGCCCCTTTAAGACGTAGTATCTGGGGTCCCCTGTCGCTCTCCATTAAGACTAGCCTCTCCTCTTCTATTTATCACTCATAAACATCGAAGCCGTCTGACTAACAGGGAAGCTCGGGCTGCTACCAAAATGCATGTGTTTTGTGAAGCTCAAATTACCATGGAAAGAGGCTGGCGATCGATAAAACAACGCAGCCCTTAGAATCAATAATGTCTTGGGTGAGTCAGACACTCCAATCCACACGACTTGATTTGACTGGTGAAAGGGGAGGGGCTACACTTCCTCCACATAGACAAACCATAAGTCTTCTGCCTTTACAATTACTCGCGCTGTATTAAAGCTATTTTTCATTCAAAAGTGCCAGTGCTGAAATTCTGGTTTCCTGGTAGCACTTACACACTTGTCTACGCACACATTAAGGATCAGGTTAGGCCCTCCCCCGAACCGCGAGGGAGCCAGCCCACCAGGAAATTACACCCACACAGCATCAATAGTAATTTAATTAGATGTATAGGTGTGAGAGTGTGGAGGATAATGGTCAGTTTTCAAAGGGCGCTCTTCATTTGTGTTAGGAAGTATGCTTACAATAGATTCAATGGCGTGTTAAAGGTGGACTACGTAACTTTTCGGCCGCCTACTAGTCCCCATGGAGATTTTGTTGGTTTGCGTGGAATTAGGCTTGGAAGATTTTGACGCTTGTGTTTTACTTCTCTACCTGCAAAATATCCTGTCTTATTCTGTATAAAAGCTGCTAACCCTGTAGTTTAGATCTGTGCAAATGTGTTGTGAAATAAATGCAATTCTTGTGTTAGTTTGTCAGTTCATATTTCAGTGTTTTGGTCAGTTCTCCTGGACGCGTTTAAAATGTGAACTTTGCACCAAATCCTCATTTCATTAAAATAGAAAATCGCAAATATAATCACAATTGCAATTCTTGTCAGAAACAATTTAACTCGCACTTAACTCATCTGTCTTGCATCAGTTTGTTAATGGTGATTTTAATGCTCAAAGACACCTGGAACAAACATACATGTGTAATGTGGGCGGTCTCGCCTCTCCACTGATCTGACCTGTAACTTGACCTTGTGGCGTCACCATCTTATCTCCGTGGAAATGCAGTAGAAAAGTTGGTACTACTTAATTAAAGAAGACCTATTGCTTGTGTGTGCTCTATATTTATAATCTATGACACCCGTAGATCATTATGTTATCATTTGCTCATTTTAAAATTGTAATATTCATCTAAAACGACTTAATAAAAGAAACAAGTCCACTGACTTCCGCGTTAGAAAACTGCGGTGCCCAGTGGGAGCTCACGTCGCTGTAAAGGTCATCACAACAGAGCACCATGTATCACCGATTAAGAAAATAAAATTGAAGAACGAAGTAAGTACAGAGTAGTGGTCGCGCACCGGTGAGGGTGAAAACGGGGGTTGATTTGCAAAATGGCGTCTTGAAAATAAGCAATTAAAGATTACTCAAACATGAATCACTCCAAATACAACTTTGGGTGAGTAAATGTTGAGAGGAAACTACTATAACATGATTTAAAGTTGATTTTGCAGAATAGGTCTGATTTAATACTCCTAACTCCTAACCCCTTAATTAAATAGTTACTGAGCCTGAAAAAACTGGTAAAATGGTACTAATAAGCTTAATGCCATATTGTGGCTCATTCCAAGCAAAGCAATAACATCTCCATGGAGACAAGCAGTTTGCCACCTCTCTCTCATAAAAGTTCCATAGTGTAGCTTTAATGCGGGGATTCTGTCAGTGCAGAAAACAGAACACAGTGAGGACGTAGAGCTGGCAGTGCTTTGTAATGCTATGGATGGCTCTGCTTCACCTTGCCAAAGCTTTTCCAGTCAGTAGTAAAACGGCATCATAAATCTCCCACTATCTCATCTACTGTGCCTGAATACATCTGCGTTATGGTGCGTTTCATTTAATATGCATGGGCCAGCGCCGATGTACACCCCAAAAACTCCCCCTTCTCCCAGAAAGACGCAGCAAAGATCGATTATTTCGCAGGACGACGCTAAGTAAACCTCAGATTAGGCTAGTTTTTGACAAAGTGAAAAGTAGGCGGTGTCTAATTACGAAAAGAAAAAGCTTTGTGTATGAGTAATGCATCATTTTGACGCCCAAACTAAATAAGATGGTTATAATGGGGAAGGACAGGCATTCGCTGGCTAATGAATCTTCATGTTTCTGCCCTTAATGAATATATACACCATACTGGCCCGCTTACTATTACAGTGACGTGCCTCTCCTCTTTTGAATGCAGACGGCGCCTCAGTAAGTCTTAAAATGCAGTATTTGATGGACCCTATTTCACTCCAGGTGCTAAAAACGTGACAGCGAGTAACCGACCTTGAGATACCTTGTCACCATTATGAAAAGAGTGCTTTGTTAAATAGAATGTGTATTAAAGACATGTGCTTCTGAAAACACCAAAACCTTTAACATTTTGTGCTGTTTGTTTAAAGGTGCACTATGTAACTCTTTCTGATGGTCTGCCACCTGCTTTTCGCTGTGGAGATAACGTTGTTTGGCCAGGAATGTTTCCCAATATGGCATTAAATTTGTGTATCTTGGATTTTTTCAATTGCAGGTGGTTTTATAGCTCAATGATAGCCCAAAATCACACATTCTTACTGTGAGTGGGGTTGCCTCTCCACAGATCTACCCTGTAACTTGGCCTGATAGTGTCACCTGCTTGTCTCCATGAAGATAGATAAGTTTAATGCCTTGCTGTGGAGCATTCCAAAGCAAATAAGCAATAACATCTCCATGGAAACACATAATGCAGCTTTAAGGTGAGACACTGCAGGTGAATAGGAAAGAAATCTGAAATTTTGAGATACAAATTTGAAACTTTTGGTGTAGTTTAATTACATAATTATAAGAAAATCATTTATTACAAATTTTTCATCATGTTGTTTTCATATAAAAATAAGGCATTGTAAAACCATAGACTGTATATATAAATACACAAAGCTAACCTGCTAGCTGCCACATTCCAAATAGGAAGTGATCATGGGCGCGCTTCTGGCTCCATCGACTCACTTTCTGTTGAAAAACCCTCTCTCTGTAACTGCTGCTGTCAGACTCGTCATTTTGGTCTCAAAATATTTTCGCTATTGTGTCCGTAAATCAAGATATGAACATTAATAACAGACGAATCAGGCGCCTTCTTTCCCCGAGGACACTCCTGCTAGCATTAGCTACAGGTTTGATTGACAGCGTTGCAGTGTGGGCGAGAAAGGACATTATCTTCAATAGCCTCGCTCTGGATTGGGTCTTTGGTTGCTATGATACTCGCGGTCGGAATTTCAAATATGGTGAATCCCATATTCGCCCTTATAACTGCTAGCCTCCATTTGACTGGACACTTAGTCCACTTCTTTAAACAGTTTATGGTAAAAATAGCCATCATTTTTGAATCTCAACAACAGATGCCAGGTTTAAACTTCTTGCTTCATTTTGTTGTCATCTCAGATACAGATTTATCATATTTAGTATTTGAGTAAACTTAATGCCTAAAAATTCAAATTTTGCCTCCTTTTTAGAGTTTAAACTTTAATAAATCAGGCTTGGAAATAGTTTTCAAAAAATCCCTCTGTACGATTCATCAAAAATCTTATTAAATACTGGAAAGTGTGGTGTTGTAGGTGCTGCTTTCAGAGGTGACTCTTGTGTCCCTATGGGGGAAATACATTTTGAGAAACTGCCTTTGAATTCGCACTGGCCCATATAACTGTGGAGACAGGTGCATTAAATGAAACATTAAAACATCTTTCGGTGCAGAGTGGACAGTTTTGTTGCCTTTTCATTAGGATTCAAATCGAGTTGGAAATGAGTATAGTATACTATGTACAGTTGCTATGGTTACTTTAATAAAAGATTAAATGAAAACGTATTTTACTCTTATTCATGGGTTTCAGCTTCCTGTTATAGGTGACACTTCAAAGACGTTTTACCATTCAGTATTTTTTTTTT
>JACM01023480.1:0-11824 GCA_000787095.1 Periophthalmodon schlosseri | reverse complement strand
GGCGTACAGAGGCTGAGTGACTTTCCAGGATTCTGCAGGTAACTGGTGAAAGACCAGGTTGACCAAAGTTGCTTATAATGTCCTGCTAAGGTGGAAGCCAGTGAGTGATTTCTTGTTTTTTATATCCTCCATTGTCCATTTGTACCGGTGCAATTAAAACCTCAGACACCAATGTTTTTTATGCAAGCCATATCATATAAGAGTTTTATTGCAGTCAGGACATTTAATGTGAGGATAAGCTATAAAGTCATATTTCAAAAAAGCAAAATACTGCAATATTATACATACTACCCAAAGGCAAGTGTCTTGGTGCTATTCATTAATCATCCTCACTTGTTCAAAAGCCCGTATAAAGTTTATTCCTGTATTGATGGACCTAATGCTGGAGGTCACCGCTCTAGTTTTCATACAGTAGTTAATCAATGTTATAGTGTTTGTGTTTGTATCAAAGTGCATAAATCAATGTTGTGATGAATTTATAAAAAGTCCTGAAAGACTCCTAAGGCAAAGTGATGAGGTTCAAATCGTTAACATTAATTTTTTATACATCAGGCTATTGTGTTAATGTCATTATTGTGTATTATTTTATGAGTATGCATTATAAAAACAGTACCAACTATAGGTAAAGTTGACTTTCATGATAGTTTTGTGGTAGTAAATGTAATTTTTGTCATAAATTATAGCCTCCTTTTGCTATGTTGTTAAGATTGGAGAAAGTAGTTAACGATGAAAGTACATTATATCGTATAGGTTCAGCTCTATTCTTCAATTTGCAGCTTCAAGTGGTTAAAAACTTTCTTGGTCTGACAGGGCCGTCTTTATACTTGTGAAGAATTAGCTCAGGGTTGTGTGTTGTCTCTCACAAAGAGGGACAGGCGTAGAATGATTCTAGCGCGGCGTCTATCAAGGGCAGTGACAGGCGCAGGAGGAGAGAGAGGGAGAAGAAGAGGAGGAGGAGGAGGGACAGGCTTAATGCTGACTGACGCAGGGCCCGGTGGAGCTGTTCAAGGAGAAGGCCCACGACACTCCTGCTCAATCAATGAAGGCTGTACTGTTTTACCCAAAGACTGCCACACACACACACACACACACACTCACACACACACACACACTCACACTCACACTCACACTCACACACGCGCACACACATACACACACACACACACATTTGACTGTGCTCTGTAGAAAGAATGTTTTTGCAAGTTTTGTTATATTGCTTAGTGATATAGTGATAAAAATCTCATTGTGATTTTATCCCTGTGACAATGTGCTATTTTGCTGTCTGTTCAAACACAGACACTTTTCTCACCCACTCCTCCTTGGTTTAGCTCTGAGTGAGTGACAGCTGGATTTAACCAATCACGGTGAAATGTGAAAATTCAGAAGAAGCAGATGAGTTTATTTACCTCTTTAATGCAACATAAAGATAAAGTTTACATGAATTGTGATGAAATTGAAATCGTGATATGGCTCCACGAAAGTCATTATAGAATTTTTTGACTTGTAAGACACGCCCAATATTTCACCAGATTTTAAACAACAGACAGAACCAATATGCGTCATACTGCTAAAACATATAACTTATCCCAACAGAGTAAAGCTGTCTTATGTTTTGATGTGCAGGTGCCCTGTCTCTCAGAGGGAGGTGATGGAGCTATGCTAACAGATGCTAAAGGAGCCTGGGCAGTGTGTTTGGATCCACAGTACAGCCTCACCCATAGCATCAAGGGAAAACACTGCAGGGTTTACTCTTTTGGGTAAGTATTATATAAGGAAATCACGCAACTGCTGAAGTGCCATAATCAAAAACTCTTAATTAGTTGGGCTATTGTATATTAGTTTATTTCTATGACAACACTAATCTTAAGTAGCACTGTGAGGGATCTAGCAGAATGTCTGTGAAATCTGGGGAACTATGAATGAACTCTTATACAATGAAATGCAAGTGGAGAGCAGCTCTTTTTCTTCCGTTGTACAGTATTTATGCAGGACTTAGAGACAGTAAACACAACAGTATTGAACATCTCTGACTTGTCCGAAGCATTTTAAATAACATGAAGAGTCTATCTATGCGTGAAGAAGAAGGGGTATGGTGTTATGTGTTATAAAACATCATCGCAGAGATTGAAAAGCTGAAAAGGGACAGTATAACTTTTCTGGTGGAGGATCTGCTTTCAGTTTTTTTACATGGGTGCCGCTAGGCCAAGTCACAAGTCAGCTCTGTAGAGAGACACGCCCGCTCACAGTAAGATGTGAAAATGCAAGACCTGTAAATTGAATAAATAAATACATACTGTGGAATACTCCAGGCAATAACATCTCCTTGGAGACAACCAGAAAAGCTGCGATTCCTGTGGCGGACCGGTTTAGTTGCGGTGTGACACTCACCCAAGAACTGGAGGCTGGAGGATTATGGACAAAATAATTACTACAAACAGCAATAAAGAAAACTATTAATCCAGCAATTTTAAGATTTTCCATTGCACTAACACAGTACATCAATCAGATTTGTGGCTATATAATTTTGCGACATTCAGAGGCGTTTGCAAATGTGTTAATCCTAGTTATGACATCTGTTCTGTGAGGGCTTGGGTGACATTTCTAATCACAATGTTAACGTCACTTCATTATCTGCTTGTTCCTAAAGTGTTTGCTGTGTTTTAGAGAAAATGTATCAATGTGTTGTTAGCTTTGATACTTAGATCAATTGGACAACTCTGCATCAGTTATTTGGACTGGCATGTAACCTGTATCTCAGACCCCAGACCTCCTGTGAAACGACTGAGCTGGGCAGTTTAATAATAATCTGATGAAAGATAGCACAGGTGCACTGGTATGGAGGCTAGCGGGGGGGGGGGCACTCATGCAGAACAACAGGGGAAGCATCAATAGCATACTGTGTTTTAATGGAAATATATTAAAAGTATTAAACTAAAGTTGGAAAATATGTTAAGTGTTACTAAAGTACAAGGAAGAGGTTTTTAACAATTATTACAGTTATTTGTTTCTGAACACAATAAGGAAAAAGGCTAAACTAACACTCGCTTCCTGGTCATGCTGAATTTAGTGCTAGGTATGTGTTGATTTTCTGGAGGGCTATACTTTATAAAGGACACTCACAACGCCATCAACTGTTTCACATATACTACTACGCATTTGTGCAAACTAAATTTCAGTGTAGGTGTAATCTGTTTAATGTTGCCAATAAAAGTACTTGCAAATGACAGTATTTTTCATAAAATATATCTTATACTGTAAGATAGATTCAGTTGGTGATTTCTTGTGCAAATAAGGTGCATAATGTTTTAATAGCATAACACTTTTACACTTTTACATAAAAATAGCTAATTTGGACATTTTGACCTTTGATAGGTCTGTGTCACAAATTATGGGATTGTGTTTTGCATGTCAGTGGTTAAACATCAACTCATCGTCTTATTTCCTATTTATTTTTAACTGGAGTCACTGCATGATGAGTCATATGGTTTTATAAAAGACTGTATCAGCTGAATATAACTCAGGAAGTTTTTCAGGGAATCATTCATAGCCTGGCAAGGAAATATAGCTGCTTATAGAAACAGAAATAACCTTCGCCTAGATGTTTTTGTGAGTGTATTATTAGAATGCATCAAACCTTTCAACCATTATTTATTTTATCAATCCACTGCATCAGAAATAAGCAGGGTTGGATAGTAAGGTATTCACAATTATAGAATGCTTTTAGTATTCCCTTTGGCCTCAGGCAGAAAATAAAGTCTTTATTAGAATTAAGTGCCCTTTTTCACTAGAGAGAAGCACAAGCTCGCCTTGACCTCATATTAAAAAGTATAAAAAGAGTCATTGTAATTTCATTTGCAAGGTCATGTATTATTGAGGCAATACAAAAGAAATACTTGAATAATAGATGCTGCGCCAATGAGAGAGTTGACCTTCACCAAAACATAAACGAAGATAAAAGGTCAGGGGTAAATGCTCTGTGTTTTTACTGACCCCTTGTGACTGGAGTGAGAAGTTTTTAGTCTTCTTTGCTGATGGGATAGAACATTTGCTCCCAATTAAGAAATGTCCTAACATTTAATTCTATTTTTTTTTATACTACCCGCTTATGCATAATAGCTGTATTGCACTTATTTTTCAATGTCACCAAAGCCACTCTTTAATATCTTTTAATAAACCATTAGATAACATCATTACATCGTAGAGCAACTTAATCCACTCAATTCTTTTACTTCAGGCTCTTAATGGGATCGTCTGACCTATAATCCTTTTCAATTATAAAACAGCTGTTCACAAGAATAAGTCATACTGTCCTGAAGAGAGCAAAAATCCATAAGGAAAGACAGATTTGTGTATATTAGCCATCTTAACAGTTATCTTAAGAAGCATTAGGGCATCTTTTGAGCATGGCTTATTAGTTTTCCAATGCTTTTTCAATCTGGTTGCCATGGCGCTGTCAACAGGGATCCCTCCATAATATCCCTACATTACCCTCATGTTTGAGATAAGATTTTATTGCATACCTACATTGAAGCAGTCATTTACCCTCCCCATCGCTGTACTTTGCAGTCTCCCGGGGAAAGGATATCCTCGGGTTTCAGACTCATGAGAAATTAGGGCCGTTGTCATAGCAATTGCTGATTTAAAACAAAACATTATATCTTTTAAATTGAAAAACGAAGCCCTGAAAATGTTGCATATAACAGAAAGCTGAAACCAAGGAATAGCTGTCATCCATAGACTAATTATATGTCTATGCTGTCTCCTACAAGAACATCAGTAATACTTGTCTTTTTAATTATGACTGCAGTGAAATAAAGCCAAAAACAAACAAACATATGCTGTAAAATATTTAAGAACTAAAGCAGACCTACTTGCATCTAAATCTCCTCTCACCTTCTCTATTTGTGTGTTGAAAAACATCTCATCCGTTAAAATGTTCAGAGAGAATTTTCCTCCCTAAAGTACAATACAGCATTAACAAGACACAGGGGGATGTGGAGACAAGCAATGCAGATATGAAAAGACACGGGTGGAAATATTACATTGGAAATTAATAAGCTGAGGGACTGTTGGGTGATGGGGAAAACTGTGCAGCCAGATGTATCTGAAAATGCTATCTCTCTATGCTATGTGTTGTTACGGTGAGCTTCCTTTGTGTAAAATCAGATTATAGAAAATGGATGAGGAGGTTTGAGGAATTGTTATTGTGTTTTATACGGGGTAAACATGTTCATATCAAATATAACTTTTACTGATAACAATTCAAATGCTGATTTATTCTCTCTCAAAAACAATGGATGTTTATGTACCATTTGGTGTTTTGGTTCTCAAGACGATTATTCAATCAGAAAGCAGAATGAGCCTCACATGAATTTCTCATTTGGGTTGCCAGGTTCAATGCTGAAATCCAGTTGGTTTAAATACCTGGTTTATAGTGCTAAGCAGTACTTTTTTCAAGATCTGCTCCTGTATTAATCATTAGAAGGAGTACGGCAAGACTGCTCTCACAATTGTTACCATTTCCTTTTGAATAATATTAGTATACATTACCATTTATTTATTATTTATTATGGTGCAGTCTAGGGGCAGATGACTGGTCCCTGGAGCAGTCCCTGGTCAGATCAGGATGTGACGTTCACTGTTTTGACCCGAGTTTAAGACAGTCCCACCTCCAAAAGGCCCAAATGTGGCTCCACCGGTTATCAGTGGACTGGAGGGATCCCAACCCTGCACTAGTGGCCCAGCACCAACACGCTAACACCAAGAAGCTAGCCACTATCCTCAACGACTTCGGCCACAGACAGGTAAGGTTACATACAACACACCAGCCGCAAATAGTGGTTTACAAAGTCCAATGTGTCAGCAGCATCCTTCACGCCAAGCTAGTTCTAGTTTGTATGGATTTTTTACAGTCTGGTCCCCACTCCTTCCTAGGTTCGTCTAATTTTCCTGTGCTTTTCCTGTGTTTTTCAATAATTACCCAACTAACAAATAACTTTAACTATTATCATGCTGGATATTATCTGTTCCAAGCACACTTAACGGAATGTTTTACCAGAAAGCAATATACATATTCAATTAATCTCACCCACACCAGTATAGGCAGCCCAAGGTCCATAAGAGCGTTCATACTAATAGACTTCTGCATTCACACAACAGAGAATGACTGAATTGCTTGGAGCGTGATGAATGGGACTTGAAGGTCAGATATGATTCCACACAACGATAATTCAATTATAACAAGACACTGTTCTCAAAATACCAATATACTACGTGCTTGTTAAGCCATTATGTTGCCATTGTGCACAAAAGTAGAAAAGGAAATCCAAGTAAAGAATAGGAGTAGGACACAATTGGCAAAGTAATGTTGCCAAAAATGCTTCTATAGATGGTTTACTTTGCCCGCCACACGTGTCCTTGAGCAAAGATTTGTATATATACATTATTGCATTTCCCATCTTTATTCAACCAACATTGGATTAGTAATTATACCTTTCAGCATCACACCAAATATTGCTTTCTTTAAGTTTTTTGTTATTTATTTATTTATTTATTTTTTTTATAATTTACTTTTGAAAACTTACTTGTGCATTGTTTGAGTAATGGACCAAAACGATGATATCCAAATCTGCAGAATTGCTGCAGAATTTTTATTTAAAATTCAGAATTGGCCTGACAAATGGAGAACATACCACTTGAAACAGTTCAAGGTGTTGGCGTGGGTGGATTTGTAATGTTATGGTAGATAGCAGAGCCGACCTGCTTTAAATGCCACATCTTTGTAATGAGCTTTTAATGCGAGTACACAGTGTGCCAGGGGAGCAGCAGCAGGCGCTTGTCAAAGGTTTCAGTCCCAAAGAAAGTGAATCACCGCTAAAGGTTGAAATATGCATTTGCCAAACATTTCTTAGTCATAGTTGTGCTTATGACGTCATAGGCTATGCACTTGTCCTGACCAGCTGAGGTTACTTTGCTGCACAAAAGAACATAGGAGTATTGATCATTGGTAAGTGGTCAAAGGCTCAAGGCACATTGGGGTTTATATAAGCAAATAGACAGATGTCCAAATTAAAGCTCTGGCTTTGAGTAAAACTAGCAAGCGTGATTATGTGTGTACGGTATTTACATTTGGAATAAACAGATTATATTATCATAGAGGCAAGGAGTTGTACATAGAAAGAGGCCTATTGACTTTGGACAAGGCAGCCATGGAAAACAATGAGAAATGTAAATAAGCTCTATTTAAATTATGGTCCTGTTGTCATGAAAACCACAAATTGTGTTCCACAAGAAGAAAATTAAGACAATACGGTTTAAAAAAATTAAAACATGGGATTATTCTGCGTCATTGTATTTTTGTGCAGACATTATGGCCTGTCATATGTTATTTTTATGTATTAGATGTATTTAGACATCGTATTTGTATTTAAATAGTTATAGATGATTACTGATGTTCCTGCTCTACCAATTCTGTCATCTTAGGCTCCAAGAAAATGTCATTTTTATAACCCTTAAGATGATTAAAACAGTATGTAACAGAGTTGTGTCTTTGAATTTGAATTTGTGAACGCTTAAACCATGGCATGTCATACATTTTGCAACATCCATTTGCAATTTTTACCATTTCAGCAGCTCCTGACATCAGACTGGTAACTATGGTGACCTGCACTATCACATCTCCTTCTATATCCCAGGTGGACATGCTGAAAGCCGACATGGAGAGCGCGGAGTGGAAGATCCTGGAGAACTTAATCCTGGAGGGAGTGCTGGCCTCTGTGGGACAGCTGCTTCTGGAGGTCCACCTGCACTGGGCTGGCTTCGAGGTCCCAGGAGATGAGCCCTCCGTGGTACGCTATTGGTTCAGTCTGCTCAAAGAACTGGAACGTGCAAACTTCCGCCTCTTCCATGTTCACAGCAACCCTTCCAAACCTCGAGTATTTCTACACAAGAATGTCTTTAACGCAAGCAGTGCATATACTTTAAGTTGGGTGAACACACAATGGCTCTGAATTGCACCTTTTCTTGGCCTTTCTGTGCAATGCTAAAAAGTGTTGGCCTTGCAGTAACCCGAGTCTTGTGGAGGCCCAATGGAGTAATTGCCTTAGCAGATAGTTCAGCAGTGTGGTGCGGAGGTGTTTGGCTGCAGGTCAGCTCATAGTCACTGTTGCCATGTCATTGTGCCCTGGCCCTCTTCCTCTACAGACACACATCACTGCAGCTGGTGTGCAGTTAGCTGGAGCCACAGCACACAGAGGACGAATCAAAGAAATACAATAAATGTGATAACTTGTTTGAGGAAAAGCTCATACAGACTTTGAAAGATTATATAAAAATACAATTATGCCAGTCAAATTTATTTTATGTAGAATGTGTAAAGAAATGTAAATACATAAGAAAACTGTATAACCTGTTAACAATTTCTGACATACTGTCGGTCAGAAATGTTCATTATTTTGTAGAAGACATTCCGTGAGAATTCAAAGTAAGAAAAAAATAATTCCATAATTGAATTTCTTTAGTGAATCAAACGCCTCAACCTTTCAACACAGAAATGTGACGTAGAAACTTGAATGAAATGAACCACTATGTAAAATAAATGGCACATTCTCTGTACAACCAAAGTAAGTTTTTTATCTTGTGTGTTCTTGGTTTACTGTAATAGTGTGGATGATAAATGGATGTAGCAGGTAAAATGTACAGCTTGTTTATTTCCAGAAATGGTCACATTTTAATTTGTATTTGCAGGTTTACAAATGTATTCTTACAACATAAGCGTTTAAAAACAAAAATATTTTAAAAAGTGAGAGATACGATTCGCTTATTACAAACTCTTAGCAACAGAAGCCACTTTAAAGACGACATAATAAAAATAAACAGTGAGACTGGATACCAGCCCTGTGGCCTTATATCAGAGAATTCAAATGCCTCTTTCAGTCCTGCTCAGAGTACAAAGCTGTCCTTGGTTTAGTCCCAGAGTTTGATCTGCCCGTCCCAGCCACAGGTGATGACTTTGGAGGTCTCGTGGGGGTGCCACAGGGCACTGATGCACACTTTGTCATGGGCTTTGATCCGGTGGTACAGTTTGGTGGTTTTCCAATCCCAAATGTTGAGTTTTCCATCGGCATCTCCAGACACCACATAGCTGCAGATGAAAGAAAAAGTTCAAGCAAGAGAAAAGGTAAGACTGCTAAAAGTAAATTTTCAGTCAATTCTAAAGTTTCTCTGCCGTGTTGCTGTGGTTACAGAGACACCTGCTCAGAGTTGTGAAGGAGAGGTGAGATTGTAAAAATGCCAATTAGAACCCCCCCCTAACCCTAATTTCAAATTTCGATAATTTATCATCCAAGAAAAGGTAAACTGCTAAAGAAAAATGTAGATTGTGGTAAACACATTGTTCCCATACATGCCTGAATAAAAGTTGTAACTCACTAGAACTCGTAATTTAAATACCAAAAGTGCATGAACGAGTCTGTTGGTGCACACTGAATTTTCCCACTCCTTATTGATGTGCGCCAGGAGACCGCAAGGGCCTCATACACACCTCATATCTGGAGAGAAGTCCACTTGGCAGGCATATCCCGCCACCATGTGCCCTTTGAAGACCTTTTTCTTGTTAAGCCTGAAGCGATTCTGTGCTCCGAAGATAAGAATCTGGTTGTCCATGGACTGACATGCCAGCCACTTACCTAAGAGGAAGAAAAGTGATAATGTAACTCTACTATTGCTTCCTATGATAAAAAGACAGTGTTTTCTTAAACAGCTATCCAAATTGGCAGCATTTCAGGGTGGCAACACGTTGGAGATGTTGTCAAAACAAGTTAGAGGTACTCATTAAATCAGCAGTTTATCATTAGAATCTTTTAGCTACACACAGCGCCATAGTTATCTGCTTTGATCGTGCGTCCCACCTGCCACTGAAATATTTGCTCTGCTATTAACATGCGGCCAATCTGGCACAGAAACAGCTCCAATGTAGTGGGCCATCATCGCTCCAGCCAAGTATTTTAACAAGAGATTTGAGATAATTAACGAAAGAGCCTCAAGGACACTCTGCATTGTAGAAAGGGTACAAACTTGTCTTTTTATTCCTATCATTGAATTGGAAGGATCAGCCAATTAAAGTGATTTTTATTTTATTTTTTATCAAAGGTTGTTCGCCTGAAGTGTCCTTAATAAAATCACTTCAACCCCAAACTATCAGCGCCACAATAAAGGAAGTCCTTGGTGTCAAATCATTACACGACTCGCTGCTCCTCTTGAAAGGAGACATGATGGAAATTGTTAATACAATTTTACAACCAGGTTTAATCAAATGTTGGATTCTGGGCATGCGTGGCTGGGGTTCCTTACGATGAAAAAACATGGTCCAAAAATGTCACCACTGAAGAAGAGCATTTTGCAGGCAGACATTAGGGGCAGTTTAAGAGAGAAGACATGGTTGGAAACAGATGCTGGGGATGTACTGCCAGGAGGGACTGTATGCCATTTCACTGACAACAGTATTTTACAGAGAATATTTTTCAAATACACAAACAATACAATGAGAAATATAGCATGACAGAACCTAGCACTTAAAAACATTGTACTGTATTGCAATTAACCATCTGCATCTGTGTTTTTGTTCATCTCTGTTAATTTATGTTTGGAGTCTTAAATAATGATACTTTACAAGCTACAAATCAAATGAACACGAAATAGCCTCAAGCTAACATAAATTCTTAACCATTAGCTTCTCCCTATTCTGGAGCTCTTCCATAAAATTTACATATTAGCATCTGACACAGATAAGTAGATGAAACACAACACACTTCATTTTCCCATTTTTTTAAGTTTGGGATAGGCACTGCAAAACTGTATCAAGGTTATCACCATCATCTGTTTGAAACAAAATATTGATTCATACAAGAAGGGTAGCTAGTAGGGCTGCTTAATTAATCAGATTAAGTGTGGTTATTATACCCAATGATTCCAAAAATAACATGATTGAGAAAAATAGTTGAAGTGCCTTCTATATTCCATTGTTGCCATGCATCCGTTTCCATGAGTGAAAACACTGCCTGTGGGTTGGAGCTTTGTACTTAGAGAAAACATTAACAGTCCATTTTGAGCAAGAGACATCTCCAACTTTAATTTCATAATTTGATCACTTAACAATAAGCACACTGATACACTTCTGTCTATCTGTGCGTACAATCACTTGAATAATTGTGATTTTAATTATGAATATTTTTCCCCATAAACACAAAGCTGTAGTAGCAGGCTTTATGTTTGTTTTCATTGTATCAAGTGTATTGACAAGGCAGCATATATTTTCCATTAGAAAAGAGAGGAGCAATGCGTAATTAAATAAAGTGGGTAGCCTAGACACATATTTATTTATCTTCACTCGTGGTGGCTCATCTCCTCTGACATGTCATTAATGCAAAGTGCTGTCTGCTGTGCGCGCCGCAGTGAGTCGCACATTAAGACACTTTCTGCTTGTTTTAATAGAGAACACTGAGGTGAAGTGACAGCTGCACTACACAAAGCACCCACCCAAATGATTACAAACGAATCATGGGCTCATCGCCGTGACAACCTCCTCATCATGACGATTCACTCAAGTTACATTTTTTGACATATCTGAAGGCAGCGGTGGTGTGTGGTAATGCTGATCTGATTTCTCCTGTGAATGTCAGTGCCCTGTTGTGATTGGACGACTCACCGTTGGGAGAGAGTGTAACAGCTGGCATGGAGTGCATACTGGGCTCGGCAATGTATTTGAAGTCCACTGGGATGTCCCTGGGAAAAAAGGGAAATACTACTATCAGGGTTTATATAGTAG
>JACM01060641.1:0-14653 GCA_000787095.1 Periophthalmodon schlosseri | reverse complement strand
CCCCAGTGCCTGCTGCAGGTCTTGCTTGCTTAAAGAAGCCATCAGGACAACATCATCTGCAAACAGCAGAGATAAGACCCTGTGGTTCCTGAACCGGACCCCCTCTGGCCCCTGGCTGCGCCTTGAAATTCTATCCATAAATACAATAAACAGAACTGGTGACAAAGGGCAGCCCTGGCGGAGTCCAACATGCAATGTGAACACAGCTCCTGCTCCAGCCATACAGGGGCAGGATAGCCCTTAACAAAGGGCCCCGGACCCCATACTCCCAGAGCACCTCCCACAGGACACCTCGAGGGACACGGTCGAATGCCTTCTCCAGATCCAGAAAACATATGTGGACTGGTTGGGCAATCTCCCATGAACCCTCAAGCACCCGATGGAGAGTGTAGAGCTGGCCCAGTGTTCCACGACTGGGACGAAAACCGCACTGCTCCTCCTGAATCCGAGGTTCGACTATCGGACAGATTCTCCCTTCTAGCACCCTGGAATAGACCTTACCGGGAAGGCTGGGGAGTGTGTTTCCCGTGTAATTGGAAAACACCCCCTGGTCCCCCTTCTTAAACGGAGGGACCACCATCCCGGTCTGCCAGTCCAGCGGTACTGTCCCTGACCGCCACGCAATGTTGCAGAGACGTGTCAACCAAGACAGCCCCACAACATCCAGAGACTTAAGGTACTCGGGACGGATCTCATCCACCCCTGGAGCCTTTCCACCAAGCAGCTTGCCATCCACCTCAGTGATTTCAGCCAGGGTGTTGGATGAGTCCACCTCCGGGTCCCCAGTCTCTGCTTCCTCCTCAGAAGACATGACGGTGGGATTGAGGAGATCCTCAAAGTATTCCTTCCACCATCCGACAACATCCCCAGTTGAGGTCAGCAGCTCTCCGCCTGCACTGTAAACAGTGTTGGTGAAGCACTGCTTCCCCTTCCTGAGGTGTCCGATGGTTTGCCAGAATCTCTTTGAGGCCATCCTATAATCTTCCTCCATGGCCTCCCTGAACTCCGAGTTTTTGCCACTGCGACCGCACAAGCTGCAGCACGCTTGGCCCGCTGGTACTCGTCGGTTGCCTCAGGAGTCCCATACGCCAACAAGGCTCGATAGGATTCCTTCTTCAGCCTGATGGCATCCTATACTTCCGGTGTCCACCACCGGGTTGCCGCTGCGACAAGCACTGCAGACCTTACGACCACAGCTACTAGCGGCTGCACTGACAATAGAGGCGGAGAACATGGCCCACTCAGAATCCATGTCCCCAGTCTCCCCCGGAATCTGGGAGAAGCTCTCCCGGAGGTGTCCAGAAAAGCGCAGTACTAGGAACTGCAAAGATATGGTAGAACCGTCAAGCTCCCAAGTCAAAAGAAATCAGCCAAGATATCAGGAAGAGAATTGTGGACTTGCTCAAGTCTGGTTCACCCTTGGGTGCAGTTTCTAGATGCCTGAAGGTGCCACATTCATCTGTTCAAACAATTATACGCAAGTCCATGGGAATGTCCAGCCATCATACCGCTCAGGAAGAAGACGGGTTCTATGGTGGAAATTTTAGTACTGTGTGTTGTTTTTCCGTTGTCCAATATACACTGCAAGAAGTGGTAAAAACCACACTAGTTTTGTCAAATTCTTTAGTCTCACAGGAAGGCTATAGGTAACTTTGTGTTTTCCATGAACATGTCTGCTGTTTTATTTCACATGTTTATTGTTTGATCATCCTTACATGTACTCAAATGCTAATGCAAAGGTGTTACCTCTCTGAGCTATGAAGGCCAAATGGCCTGCCAGACTGACCTAAATGCAAGTTGTACTTGAAGAAGGGCTTGAACCTCAGACAGTAGTAGTGGGTACTGTTTGCTTACTGGTGCAAACGTAATAAATCAACATAGACAGTCTTCTTGTATGTTTTGGTATTATTTTACAGATAATTTCCACGGCAATTTGGTGTTGTTGGCAGGATGTCTCATTGATGTTCAGTGCTGATTCAGCTTTTATAAAGCTGTGCACAGTCAGGCTGTATTGGGAGCCTCCATCATCTTATGGGTTGAGATGAGAGGCAGCAGCCTGAGACAGAGCAGACCCAATGTTGACATCTCTGCATGAAGGGGGGGAGGGACACACACTGTCTTTGTTGGTGAGTAAAAGTGCACAGAAAGTACAGAGAGGGCTATAGAAGAGGAAAATCTCTGCAATATTGTTTTTAAACAATAGTTGTACAGCTGACGAGCTGTAAGGGCAATCTGGGACGCTTGGGGATGGGTCTGGGATCCACAAGGATCCTTTACAATAGGAGCACAGTAAAATGCCAACACATGGGAATTTGGTTATGACCTTTAAATTTGGTGTACACCTACTATATGAGCACTTATTTTAGATTTTATTGTAGTGGTGACTTTTAACTTCATTATAATGGATGATTTTAAAGAGAAGTGGCAACAAAGAAGTTTGATTTGGTTATGGCTAACTGTGAAGTGTTTCTGTTTTATTGGGAAGAAGAATGGAGTTTTGGGAAAAAACTAATGTATATCAGTGTTCTAAAATGTGCAGGACTGAGTGAGGCTCTTCCAGGAACACCTACAAGAGCAAGAGCAGCACCATGGAAATGGAAATTGGAGGATACTGGACTGGAATAACAACATGGAGGTTGGAGAAGACAATCTAGTCCAGAAAGTTGAAGGAATGTGGCAGGAAAATGCCATTGCAGCTTCAACAGTGGAGGAGGGCTACATTGGACCTGGGAGTATTCTTCAACAAACAAGAAACAACCAGCTGGGAGCTGAAGATGGCAGAGCTGAAGAGCTGAAGATGGGCACTTGTCACGTGAGATCACAGATATACATTTGTTTATTGCATAAATACAACAAACACTGGGGAGCCAAGATTTGTGTTGCTAAGGAAAGGCTGATATTGTTATAATGACTTGTAGATAAGTTGAGCCACAAAAGATGTAGAATAAGTTGGATGAGTTTTGATTTGTGCTAAATTGAAGCCCATTGGGAAAATGGCACATACAGGACCAGAGGGAAGATGAGCGATTATAGATTCTCACATAACTCAGTACAGACTGAGTTTAAGTTGTGTCAGAAAATCACACAGTTATTAGTAATCAATAGGCTCTTTACCAGAACTTCCTCTAACTATTCATCTAGATAAGAGGATAAAACACAGAAGGCAGACACTAGTCTCGTTTTACTTGCAAGGGGTAGTGGCGCTTTTTACAGCTCGTCCCAGACTACCGAAGAGCCACTTCCCTTTACTTCCTTTTTATTGACTTCGACTCTTACATGAACAAGTGGGAGGTTACATACAATTATATAAGCACCATTTCTAAGAACCGAGTCTCGCACAAGTTATTACTGGAAACGGAGGTGTGAAGTTTTACATGACAGAAAGAAGAACATTCAAAAATTACAGTTTGCACAATAAGAATACACAATATGAATATATATTGAAATATACTTTGATAAAATAGTAAAATAAGCATTATAAAATATCAAATCCTTTACAAGTTGTTACAATGACTCTGCAGAAGGGTTACTGTCCTGTGAATGGCATGAGGCTAAAATAACTTTGGAAAGGAATGGTGGTGAGAGTAAGTAGTGATGTAGGAGTCAAGAACTCGTTAAAACATTGTTTATGGAACTTTGTCTTTATTGTCAAAGGAGGGGTCTTGTATGAATGGACTGTGCAGTGTGTTTGAATGAATGAATTTGAATTGATGAGCTAAATGTATTGAGACATACAATGGCAATATGGGAGAGTGATTTATCTGCTTAAGTTTCAAATGAGTGATGATGAATGTGAGAATGGAATATCTGAGATTGGTAGGAAATGTTTGGGAAGCTTCGTGTGTTGTCTCTCCCCTGGTTTTGTTTTGAGCTGGCATTGTGGGTTGTTGATGAGGTTTGTGTCCTTACGGGTACTGTAGTCTTGTTTCTTCTACGTATGTCTAGTCCTGTTTGTGTTTGTGTCTCACCTTTTAATTCCTAACTGGAATTGATTTAAACTACTGGGTAATTTGTTTTACACAATCTGACAAATCTAAATTGCAACTTTACCTTGGTGAAGTGTTTTATATTTTGTTTAAATTTTTGAACTGGAACTAGTGGTTGCCATGGAAATTGTGCTGAATCAAAGTCACAATTGCATGTTGCAGTTAACAGAGGGCAAAAATTGTCCTTATTGGGGATAATTACATTGGGTATTGAAGAAACAACATGATAAAGCTGTTACTGAAACCAAGACAGATTTTTATGCATTTCATTCTCTGATGGTTTTGGAGCTAATGTTTCCATTTTTGGTTCAAAATATGTATTGTCAAAGACAATATGTGTTTGAGTAATCATGATTGGAAAACACACATGTAAATCATTTCACCTGGTGCATAACTGGACTAGTAAGAAAACATGGGGCGACTTGGGCACCCATAGATGAGGGACAATATTTTCTGGTTTGGGGAAACTAATTTGAACAAGATGCAGCAGATTTTAGAAGATGACTAGTACATGCAACTCTTTACTTTGGGCTATTGGTCGTGGCCAAACCTACTTGTCAAAGCCTGATCTGGTCTGATCTCAGAAGCTAAGCAGGGCCGGGCCTGGTTAGTACTTGGATGGGAGACCGCTGGGAAATTCAGGTGCCACAGTGGGGTATCAGTGGAAAAAACTAGAATGAAAGTGGTGTGTGCATGAATGTTGTTGATGGTCACAGGAGCTGATGGAGCAGGTTGGCAGCCGTGCTTTGGGCAGCTGTGGCTACAATAGTAGCTTACCACCACCGAGTGTGGAGTAAATGATTAAGGCACGGAATTGTAAAGCGACTTTGCGCAAACGTAAAAAATCAACATAGACAGTGTTCTTGTATGTTTTGATATAATTTTACAGATAATTTCCATGACATTGTCCCAGAGATGAACGTGCTTTGGTACAAAATGTGCATATCAAGCTAAGAACAAAAGCAGAAGACCTTGTCAAGATGCTGGCTGAAGCTGGTAAGTGTGTGTCATTATCTACAGTGAAACAAGTACTGTACCACCATGGGCTGAAAGCCTACTCTGCCAGGAAGCCATTACTCCAAAAGAAACATAGAAAAGACAGATTACAGTTTGCAAATGCACACAGGGACAAAGCCTTCATTTTTTGGACACATGTCCTGTTGTCAGACAAAACTAAAATTGAACTGTTTAGCCATAATGAGCATCGTTACATTTGGAGGAAAAAGGGGGAAGCTTGCAAGCCTGAGAACACCATCCCAACTGTGAAATACGGCGGTGGCAGCATCATGTTGTGGGGTTGTTTTGCTTCAGAAGGGACTGGTGCACTTCACAAAATAAATGGCATAATGAGGAAAGAACATTATGTGGAAATACTGAAGCAACATGTCAAGACATCAGCCAAGAAGTTAAAGCTTGGGCACAAATGGGTCTTCCAAATGGACAATTACCCAAAGCATACTGCCAAACTGGTTACAAAGTGGCTTAAGGATAACAAAGTCAATGTTTTGAAGTAGCCATCATAAAGCATATCTCAGTCCTGTTGAAAATGTATGGGCACACCTATTAATTTCAATAGGACTGGATGTTATCTTCTTAAAAGGAATGCAAATTAAATTTCTCTGATTGGACAGTCTAACTGTCCTTCTGTTAATCACTCTATGTGGTGTAACTGCAGATATAGCTCCATCACAGGGCCTCAGCATGATATTATCTTTATCATGATTGTATGTCCTAGCTCTTGGTGATAACAGCTCTGGGGGGAAGGGGGGGGTTGGGTGAGGGACCAGGTGAGGGCCGAGGAGGTGGAGCAGGGGGGAGTTTGGGTGAAAGACAAGGGAGGATAGGTGGGTATGGGGAAGAGTAGTTGATGCCAGAACTCTTGATTGTGCTATATTAGGTGTAACGGGGGCCATCTTAATTCCTGATATGATGAGGCCTTCTAGATGGTTGCGAAGGGCCATGGGTGAATGTAGGGAGGAAAAGGAGAGTGAAGAGTCCCTAGAGGGAGTAAATGTAGCAAAAGGGACCCAGGGCTGGTCTGTGGGCAGGGAAGGTGATGGGGGTGCTGCTGGGACTAAAACCACTGTTGGGGCTGTCACAGACAGGTCCAAGGCCTATGACGTGGGGCCTGGAGGAAGTGATGCTGGTGATGAATCCTTCACTTGGGAAAGGTGGTGGTGCTGCTGAATCCCTGGCTGGGGGAGATGGTTGTGCTGCTGGTGGTGACTCCTTCACTGGGGGAGGTAGTTGTTGTAGTTGTAGTGGTGCTGCTGGTTGTGCTGATTCATTGGCTTGGTCTCTAGCTGGCACAGCAGGGATGCTGCTCTCATTCCTCTTTTTCTCTGACTGGCTGCCCAGGACCCTGTCCAGGCTGGTGCCTCATAGCATGGAGGAGGTTAGCCATCAGAACTCTCAGCTCAGGTGCGGGCCATTTCTGTTGAACAGGTCTTCTCATTCCTAGAATAGATCAAAGTTCTCAATGTAGTGCAGGCCTCTGGGCGCACACGCGTTGAACAGCCATGTGTTCAGATGAAACAGCTAGGTAAATTTATTCATCTTCCTTCTGTCTATGTTAGGAAGAGGTCCACTGATGAATGTCTTAACCTCCACTTTATCAAGCTCCTTGAATAATTTAGTGAAATCCCTTTTCAAGATTTCAGTCTGTTCCATTCTGGTGTCAGCTGAACCCACATGCACAATCAGCTGTTTAACTCCTCGGTGTGTTCACAAAACTGTTGGCAGGAATTTTGTAATCTCAGAAATAGTGTAAATGGGATAGGAGCATGATTGGATTCTTCTGTGGCTCACATCTTTAATAGCATCGTCTTCTAACAGCAGCGTATCTCTGACCTTGACGTTTGGCACAGATTGCCTGTCTGCCTGCACTCTTTTGCCAACTTCATTGCTCTTGTTTTGTGACAAAAATCCATTTTCTGTTTGTATGTTAACATCAATCTGTGACAATGGTAAAAATCTGATTGTAAACTGTATTTTGGGTGGGCATTGCTTTTATCACTTGTGTTGGTCTGGCATTCTTGTCTTTGTAAAGTTTTGGAAAACCGTATCATTCAAGTTTAAGTTGAAAGTAGCAGTTTTTTCACCCTCTTCTCTGAAAGTAACTGTGGGCTGCTTACCACTGGAAGTCACAGGCAGCATCCAGTGACGTCCTTTTTCGGATTCTAAAACAAATATCCGTGCTTGTAGCTCATTGATTTGTTGATAGTTCCGACAGCGTTCACAGAATGAATTCCTTTGGTTTCTTCCCCTGGACATGTCGCTGGCTCGTCAGAAATTTTGTTAAAAATTTAAAAATGGTTTCAAAGTCTTGGTTTACTTAAAAGAAAATCATAACTAGACACATTTTCCAGCACTGGAAGAGGCAAAATGATTAAAAACCAAAGTAAAGAAGGAAACAGCAGGAGCAAACAAGGACTGCCTCTGCACTCTTCAGAAGCTGGAAGCAGGATGTAAACATCTGACTTAAGTAATGAATGAAAAATAGTAATGAAAAAAAAAATCCTTCTCTCATTATTCTGGGATTTAGCAAATAGAAATAATTTTGATAATCCTAATTGACCTAAAAAAGGAAAAGTTAAGTCTGATTTCATGTAAGACAGTGAGAAAAAACATATGTGTATGTAAAATTCTGGTTTCAACTGTAAATAAATGGGGTAAGTCAAATTCCATTATTGTAGCTCTTTGATATAGAAGAAGAAGTGAGCTGACAGGGTGTTGAAGAGCACAGTTGAAGGAGTGAGTGCTTCTTTCTATGGAGGCAAGTTGATTAAATTAAATGTTAAAATATCTTTCAGTGCATAATGGACAGTTTTGTTGTTTCCACATAAAAGCTTCTATACTAAGACCAAATGGACCAAAAAACAAACAAAAAATCCCCAAAACAAAACAAAAAAAACCAGACAAACAAACAAACAAACACGTTTTTCCTGTAGTGTCTGCCCTTAAACACAAACCATACACAACAGGCAAGACCCAGTGTGTATAATAGTATTTATTTTGGTCTTAAAATATTCATATTGACCCGCTCAACATGATCCTGGTATTTTTATTTCGCTATTGTGCGTTTGATTGTGTGTGTTTGTGTGTTTGATTGACAGAGTTGCCAAATGCCCGCCCCCTGCTAAACCAGCGGTGTGGGCGGGAAGGGGTGTTATCTTCCGTAGCTTCTCTCCAGATTGGCTCTTTGGTTGCTATGATACTCCTGATCGGAATATGAAGCCTTGCTCCAAATTCGCCCCATAACTGCTAGCCTTGATGAGGTTCATTTGACTGGAGCCGAACGTTATGGGGGATGTCACACTCACTTAGTCCACTTCTTTATACAGGCTACGGTCTGCACAGTAAGCACAAGTTGCACACACAGTTCTGTCATCATAGGCCTTGTATTGGAGAGCTGTGAAGTGTTGAGAAGGCTCATGGTGCTGCTGTCACACACACTGAACTATCTCAGTGAGAAATTGCAGGTTTCAGTAAAATGGAATTATGAGCTGTTTGTAATCTGCCAGACTTTTCTCCTCTGCAGGCACTGGGCTTTAACAAGGACAGGTATGACTGCATTTGTGTACGCTAGGACTGACAGGAGCCTGTCACTGTGTTCCAAGTAGTTCTATAAATAATTCAAGATGGCTGCCTCTGACTCTGCAGATTTCTCAGGTGAGAAACACTCTATTGATAGCCAGTATTTCGCTTTAAACAGATGAACCATTTCAGAGAATGCCAGTCCTCACACAGTTCTCCTTAAGCAGTTTATTTTGCAAATACAAATTCCTTGGTGTGGATGGAGGTTTTCGCTGATGAGTGACAGGTATGTGCAGTCTTTGAGCTGAAGAAAACACAAAGCTTTCAAGCTCTCAATTGGGTTTGTCAAAACAATAACTCTGTGGCAGGACTGGCTGTGAACGGAGTGCCTGGATAGGTGCATTAGGGTGAGTGTGTGCTGGCAGGTATTCATCACATTGCGAGGACTAAGATCTGTATACATACTTAGATTAAGGTTAGGCAAGTAGTAATTATAGTTAAGGTTAGGCAGTATTTCCCCGATTCCAGGAAGACCATGTGAGCACAAATTATTTTCATTTGAATAATAGACTCTCATGCAATTTGCAGGGTATAGCTATCCATCCATTTTATTCGGGCAGGTCATGGAGGCAGCAATCTAAGCAAGGACTTCTCTCTAGCACACTTTCTCCAGCTCTTCTGGGGGGATTCTGAGGTGTTACCAGGCCAGCTAAGAGACATAGTCCCTCCAGTGTGTCCTGGGTCTTTCCTGGGACCTCCTCCCAGTGGGACATGAACACATCTCCAGGGAGGCATCCGTCCATCCAGAAAAGGTGGCTGAGCCACCTCACCTGGCTCCACGTGGAAGAGCACCATCATGTGCTTTTGGTCATTACTCAAAGCTCATGACCACAGACCACCACTGTAAATGTTGCTTATTGTCAGTATTTAATCTCTAATATTATCTTGAATAATTAAGGCAGTCCTTTTCCCCAGTAAAGTTACTTTTAAAGATACACTGTGTAACTTTCTAGAGGTGACAAGTGACCTGCATGATTCCATGGTATATGGTAATGGTATGTTTTTGAAGATTTAATGACATTGGCATATGCCTCAATTCTTCCCGGCAAATGATTGTTGGTTCAGAGAAGATAACAATAAAAAGTCATGGTCCATCTGTTTAATGACATTTGATTCTGTCTGGCTCTACATCTGAAAGCCAAAATACTCTTGTACCTGTTCCCGTGGATATGGATGTGTTTGATTTTAAGACTCTTTATGTTTAACAAGTTCACAAAGCTCTGTCAGAAATCAGTCACAATAAATCTACAGGCCCATTGTAACAGACCAAAACACACTGCCTGGCCAAAAAAAAAGTCGCCACCTGGATTTAACTAAGCAAATAGGTAATAGGTTGCTGCAGTTGGTCAGGTCTAGGTTCAGCAACAGTATGTGCTCAAAGAATAAGGTCAGCTGACCACCTGAATATACTGAATGACCAGGTTATTCCATCAATGGATTTTTTCTTCCCTGATGGCACGGGCATAGTCAAAGATGACAATGCTAGGATTCATCGGGCTCAAATTGTGAAAGAGTGGTTCGGGAGCATGAAGACATCATTTTCACACGTGGATTGGCCACCACAGAGTCCAGACCTTAACCCCATTGAGAATCTTTGGGATGTGCTGGAGAAGGATTTGCACAGAGGTCAGACTCCACCATCATCAATGCAAGATCTTTGTGAAAAATTAATGCAACACTGGATGGAAAAAAATCTTGTGACATTGCAGAAGCTTATCGAAACAATGCCATAGCAAATGCGTGCCCTAATCAAAGCTAAAGGCAGTCCATAAAAGCACAGATAATTGTCCTATTAGAAAGACATGCTCCTTTCTCCCCATGTGGAGGTGTTAATATTGTTAATATATGTTCTTTTGACAGAGGCACAATGATATAGCAACAAACTCAGATGCTTAATTCGAGTTATTAAAAGAACTTCAATTAACCAGGAATGTGGTCCAGTAGGCCAGATCTCAACTATTCAATATTGAAATTGTCATGGCATTTAATGATTTATGTCAGGTACAAGTGTCATTTACTTCATCCATCCATCCATTTTCTTCCGCTTTTTCCGTGGCCGGGTCGCGGGGGCAGCAGTCTAAGCAGGGACTCCCAGACTTCCCTCACCCCAGACATGTCCTCCAGCTCCTCTGGTGTGACCCCAAGTCGTTCCCAGGCCAGCCGAGAGATATAGTCCTTCCAGTGTGTCCTGGGTCTTCCCCTGGGCCTCCTCCTGGTGGGACATGCCCGGAAGACTTCCCTAGGGAGGCGTTCAGGAGGCATCCTAAACAGATGCCCGAGCCACCTCAGCTGGCTCCTCTCGATGTAGAGGAGCAGCAGCTCTACTCCAAACTTCTCCCATGTGACAGAGCTCCTCACCCTATCTCTAAGGGAGCGCCCAGCCACCCTGCGGAGGAAAATCATTTCAACCACTTGTATCCACGATCTTGTCATTTCGGTCATTACCCAAAGCTCACGATCATAGGTGAGGGTAGGAACGTAGATTAACCGATAAATCGAGAGCTTTGTCTTTTGGCTCAGCTCCTTCTTCACCACAACAGACCTATACAGTGACCGCATCACTGTGGACACTGCACCGATCCGCCTGTCAATCTCATGCTCCATCCTTCCCTCACTCATGAACAAGACCCGAGATACTTGAACTCCTCCACTTGAGGCAAGGACTCTCCACCCACCTGGAGAGGGCAAGCCACCTTTTTCTGGTCGAGAACCATGGTCTCGGATTTGGAGGAGCTGAGTCTCATTCCAGCCACTTCACACTGCAAACCACCCCAGTGCCTGCTGCAGGTCCTGGCTCGATGAAGCCATCAGAACAACATCATCATCAAACAGCAGAGATGAGATCCTGTGGTTCCTGAACCGGACCCCCTCTGGCCCCTGGCTGCGCCTAGAAATTCTGTCCATAAATACAATGAACAGAACTGGTGACAAAGGACAGCCCTGGCAGAGTCCAACATGCACTGGGAACAGGTCTGACTTACTGCCGGCAATGTGAACACAGCTTCTGCTTGGTCATACAGGCTAAGGAGTGTGATTCCCCTGTAATTGGAAAACACCCTCCGGTCCCCCTTCTTAAACAGAGGGACCACCATCCCGGTCTGCCAGTCCAGCGATACTGTCCCCAACCGCCACGCAATGTTGCAGAGACATGTCAGCCAAGACAGCCCCAAGACATCAAGAGACTTAAGGTACTCGGGATGGATCTCGTCCACCCCCGGAGCCTTGCCATCAAGGAGCTTGCCAGCCACCTCAGTGACTTCAGCCAGGGTGATGACTGAAACCGCCTCCGGGTCCCCAGTCTCTGGTTCCTCCTCAGAAGATGTGACGGCGGGATTGAAGAGATCCTCAAAGTATTCCTTCCACCGTCTGACGACGTCCCTAGTTGAGGTCAGCAGTGCTCTCCCTGCACTGAAAACAGTGCTGGTGAAGCACTGCTTTACCCTCCTGAGGTGCTTGACGGTTTGCCAGGATCTCTTTGAGGCCGTCTGATAGTCCTCCTCCATGGCCTCCCTGAACTCCTCACAACCACAAGTTTTTGCCTCTGTGACCACACAAGCCGCAGCACGCTTGGCCTGCCGGTACTCATCAGCTGCCTCAACAAGGCTTGATAGGACTTGTTCTTTAGCCCGATGGCATCCCTTACTTCCAGTGTCCACCAGAGAGAACCTGTCACCGAGCCGAAGGCGCAGGGACGCGACCTTCTCATTCACCGGGGTGAACTCCAACACGTGGCGGCTGAGCTGTGGGGCAATAAGCAAGCCCACACCAGCTCCTCACGCCAGAGAAATGGAGAGTTAACATAAGAATTAACACAATTCAGCAGCATTGGACAGGGTTTTCACTTTTTGTTTGTCCAAATAAACCACAACTCGATCAGGGAAGTTTTTCATAAAATCCTCTATCTGTAAAGTATCAAAGTTAACCAGCCAGGTTTCTGCCTTGCTCCCTCTCTAGTCTCTGGTCTCTGCTGCAACAGCCTTTGCTCCTGGATCAACCTCTTCTGCTTGCTCCCTGGAGTCTAGATGCACGGACCCTGATCCATATTCAGGTCACCCAAGCCACTGCTGTGGTTTTCTTTTTCAATGTTCCTCTATGTTCCAACAATGTCCAGTATCTTTTACATCAGACTCTGCTAAGATCCATTACATGTGTGGATTATTGAGAGGGCAAGCATTTCAGTGGGCTGAGGCAACATTTTCTAACTTCTCTTTTGACCAAGTGATTTATGATGAGTTTGTGGTGGAACTTTTTTTTGGACACTGGCTGCGGATGTTGATTGGGCCAACAATGCACTTAAAGCTGTTTTTGTCAAAGGGCGAGTGATAAGTTAAAGGGTGAACTCATTTCTCGTGATGACTCTGTTGACCTTAAATCTCTGATTTCCCTAGCTAATCGTATTGATAACCGTCTGCAAAATTGGCAAAAAAATAAACGCCTTTTTTTCTCCAATGCTGTATGCCACCCAGCTCCTCCATTGCAACCCAACCTCCCTCCACATCCCTTTCTGTCGCCTTCTACACCACCCCCTACAGAGGAGCCTACAGGGGAGAAAGGTCATTTTCTAGCTACCTGTCCAGTTTGCCCAAAGGGGTCATGGTCATGGGTAGGTCTGGGAGTAATGATGGGCCAAAACTCTGTCCCAGATAAAAAGAACAGTAGACTTCAGATTGATGCCACTCTATGCTACAAAACAGTGACTCTACCCATTCAAGACTCAGGTGCTGAGGAAGACTTTTTAGACCAGCAGGTGGCCGAGCAGTCTGGGTTAAGCTCGGAACCACTAGAAAAGCCACTGACAGCCCTAGCACTGAATGGGAGACCACTGGTCAAGGTAACACATGTCACTGAACCAGTTTCCATAGTTTTGTCTGGCAATCATCATGAAAAGAAACAGTTTTTTGTCATCTCTGCCCCCAGAACTCTACTTATTCTGGAGTTCTTTTTGTCATGCCAGTTGTCTGCAATCTGCTCTGTTACCAGCAGGGGAGGCCAACTGTCACCCTAAACCTCTCCCGGACAAGCCTGACCTCTCTTCTGTGCTATCACCTGGGGGATGTTTTTAGTAAAAGTCGGGTGCTGTCTCTTCCTCCCCACATACCTTATGATTGGGCAGACCTTCTGCCCAGTGCACCTCTGCCTTCCAAATGCCTCTACAATCTCAAAACAGGAAGGAAAACAGGAAGCCATGGAGCACTATATCCGAGACTCTCTTGCTGCTGGTATTATCCAACCATCCTCTTCACCTGTGGGAGCTGAGTTCTTTTTTTGTAGCCAAAAAGGACAAAACTTTAAGACCCTATATTGACTACAGGGGCCTCAACAATATAACTATCAAAAACAAGTACCTATTACCACTCACTGACTCTGCCTTCACGCCACTTCACGGAGCCACAGTTTTTACAAAATTGGACCTTAGAAATACCTACCACTTGGTACGTAATAAGAGAAGGAAATGAGTGGAAGACTGCCTCTAAAACACCACTGGGACACTTTGGCGTGTCCCAATTCACCAAATGCACCGTTCAAAGTGTGCATCGAAGGGCACTTACGTAAGTTTTGGCGCGACAAGGCCTGTCCCATTTCATGCACCCGACAAATGCGGCCAAAAACACGCCCTGCGTTTCCATGGAGATCAGCCGTAAACAAAGCGTGCATCCGAGCACACTTCGCACACTGCTATATCCCATGATGCACTGCACCTACACAAAAAAGAGAAGAAAATGGAGTCCGCTACGCAATGCACATTTAAATGTTCGTACTGGTTGACGTCACCTGCTACATGAAACTTACTACATGAAACTGTTAAAATTTGAATAAAGATATGTACAGACCGTGTGTCTTGATGATTAAAAAAACCTTTCCAGCACTGGCACGCTCAGGTTTATTTTGCAGTATATTCTTCTGGGCTGGTTTGGGGAAACAAAAAAAGCTACACTGAATAAAGGAATGTGCAATTCTCAGACAATAAGAAGAAAAATAATACATTATCGTTAGAAATGATTGTTGCAATAATAAGAATAATAAGATTAAATGAACTGGCATGGCATGTACAACTAATAAGTGTTCTCTGG
>JACM01003524.1:0-10589 GCA_000787095.1 Periophthalmodon schlosseri | reverse complement strand
TTATATTTTTATTATTTTTTATTGTTTTAATGTATGTCTCATTTCTGTTCAGCAACTGGTCTGTAATTTTTTTTTGGGGGGGGTTGTTATTTGGAGAAGAAAAGTCATACAAAATCATACAATAACAACAACAACAAGTACTGTACACTTCACTGATACTTTTTAAAATAAAGTAAAAAATTCCAAAGAAAAAAGAAAAAATAGAAAAAAAAAAAGAAAAAAGTACCCTTATGTGTCTTGACTGTTTAGCTATAAAAACCCTGTTAATAAAATACCAAAGAATCAATTGTTTCGATTGATTTGTTCATGTTACAGTAACGTGCTCAGAAAATTCACCTACCCCCTATCTCCGCCCACTGCGCTGTACTTACTTGCCATCAAAACAATCATATCAGTCATGTCACTGTCACCATTTTCAACAATTTGACGCTTGTTATGGTCAAAAATCAACATTGCAGTTTACAATGTACAATAATAGACATAAACTATAAAGGGCCCGTATTACACCATTTTCTGGACCTTTAATACTGAATATTCAAAAAAGTGTGTCTAGACCTACACAGCTAGACTTCTTCACCGCTTTCTGTTTTTGCCTTTTTAATTTCTTATTTAATATCTCATACCTGGCTGTGATGAAAAAACATGATTAATTCTGTATTTGAATTTATAATGGCAGATCATAAAAAACATCCAGAGTCTGATCAAAGAAAAGCTGGAGCTACAAAAATATGAGCCTCTAATGAGTCTGAAAGCGGTGATTATTGAAAACACTTGTATCTGTGTTAGGACCGTGTAGAGACTCGTGCGGAGTACAATGAGCCGGGAGCTGCGGGATGCCAGGGCTCTGCAGGTGGTTCGGGTTTATAAGCCGCCGTGAGCTCCTAATGCCTTTGAATCAAATTTCATAATTCCCACCCATGTTTGAATATAAAAACAGCCAGTGCAAAACAAAATGTAAGCATAAAAAGTGCTATGAAAAATGTCTAGCGGAACCATCAGCCACCTCAGCCTCTCCGTGTCCTCTTCTTTGCCATATCATCAATTGCACCTTCATTTGTTTTGTCAGCTTAAAGAGGGAATATTTTACTGGTGGTATTCGTTTTTGATGCTCCAAGTCTCTCCTCCGTTTGCTCTCCACGCTAAGTCACTCCCCCTTCAGAGCACAGTCACATTACAGTTAGCGTGCATCCTGCTAATGAAACTACGGCACATCACATCAGGTTTGTCAAGTTGTTGTGTACAATTTTGTATCATGCTTTTGTATATTTATGGAGAATTGTCGTGTGGGAGCATGAGTGACGTAGGTTTACGGGCGGAGCCTTGTAGGCTCCTTCTCTGCTAACCATAAGGAGGGTTCAAACAGGGCCTGGGAGAGATCGCTAAATTACTCAAACATGCATGGATGAGATCTAACACCTCTTCAGGCATGTTTTTGATGAGGGAACAACATTACAACATGGTAGAAAGCTAAAAAAAAATAGATTGTGCATAATGCCCACTTTTTAAAGCTACAGTTGGTGAGTTTAGTTGATTTTCTTCTACAAACTTTAACTTCTCAGGTTCCCAGGAACACATAGCAAAGCATTGTCTTCTAGTAGTTGCAGTTGTCAGATCAAACCTCACTTGTGGCAGATATTGGACTACAAACAGATGGATTGTGAATACTTCATGCAGATTTGAACTTCAGCTTCACTCCAGGTCAGATGCTTTTCCAGCTCACTGCCACTTTTCTCTTTTCCTTTCATTGTGTCGTTCTATTGTGCTAGCGCTAGCAGCTAAACAGATGACAGCAGTAACGTAGGTAGCATCTACTGATGTTAAATGAGATTACAATAGTGTCGGGTGATGTAGCATGCATTGTCCCAATCAAATAAATAAATGTAATTAAACGTGGGGACATTAAAGCCACAGTACGTAACTTTTTACCTAAAAAAATATACTAAAATAAAAGGAAGTTTGTTTGTTTTGTTTGTTTTTTTTTCATTTTGGTTGTTTTTATTTCACTTAAAAATGTATAAAAACATGCGTCCTTACTGTGAGGGGGCTTGCATCTCCACAAACCTTATTTAGTATAAAAAAATAATAATAATTTTGTGAGCTACGATAACAGTCTTTCGATGTATTGAGTTATGTAGTTAAGATAAAGCCGCACAATATTAATTGAATTATTTATTTTAAGAGATACCAGATGCCCTGTGACTTTAATATGTAGATAAAGTGTCTTGCTCGTGGACACATAAACAAAAAACAAAAAAAACTGAACTTGAGATCCTCCAGTTGAAGGGCAAGTACTTAACCTACTACACCACTGTTGCACCTGATACTAAAGTTTAAAAAAAAAAGCATCTCTAATCAATCTGTTGCCGTTTCACAATCTTCAATTCTCCACTCGCTTGTCTATGCGTCCCGTTACCTTTAATCACATTTTGTCCAAATCAGTATTGGATTCTCTGCTGCACTTGAGCGAAGACGGCGCGTCTCCGGTGAACATGAATGGGCATCAGGTAACCACGGTAACGCTGCGTTACCATGGTATCGGCGTGGATCTACACACTTGCATTAGGCGTCAACAGCATCTACATTACATGGAAAAAGAGAGAGCTCGGGAGTTTGACGTCAGTGCAGTATATTCCCAGATATAGTAGTAGGTCTAGTAACGTCATCTTATGATCACAAGGTTGGTGGTTGAATCCCAGTTTTTAATAATAATAATAATGCATTAGTCGTATATATAGAGCTTTCCCAGGTACTCAAAATCACATTATTCATTCGCTCCGCACTCGGTGGTGGTAAGCTTCTACTGTAGCCACAGTCGCCCTGGGGCAGACTGACGGAAGTGAGGCTGCCAGTCTGCGGCGTCCACCACCAACACTCACGAACGCCACATTCATGCGAGGCAATGTGGGTGGCGTCTTGCCCGAGGACACTGGCGCCCCACTGCGGTACCTGGTATTTCCAGCGGTCTCCCATCCAACTACTAACCAAATCCAGCCCTGCTAAGCTTCTGAGATCTGACGAGATCAAGAACAAGGAGGTTTGGCCACAGTGTTGTACCCTTAAGCAAAACATTTAACCCTCCTTGCTTAGGTGCTGTTTAGTAAAAATTGTCTTGACATGTTTGTTATGTTTGCATGTATTAATAGTTTATTTACAATATTTTTTTAAAGGCGCATTACGTAGCGTTTCCCTCTATGGAAAGTTATAGTTGAAAGTTAGTGAAGTTATTCTTTAGCCTGGAATGTTCCACAGTTTTGCATTACTTACTGTAAGCGGGCTCGCCTCTCCACAGATCTGACATGGCCTGGCGGTGTCCCCTGCTTCTCTCCACGGAGATACATCATTTTAAAACCATCCTGTGACACATTCCCATCCTAAGCATTAACATCTCCATAGAGACAAGGAGGTGGCCCCAGAAAAGTTACAGATAAGACCAGTTATCTCATAGACGTTTCAAAACTACATGATAAAAAAATAGTGAAATAGTGAGACAAAATCTACTCTCCATCTCTTAGACTTATCTCAGCGTACATATCCCTTTAGTCACAGCGCATTTGGCAGTTACGGGGTTAACTGCAGGAAGTAGGACGCCGACCGATCCGGGTTCAAGTTTAGGCCCGCGCGACCTCGACTCAATAAGGTGAGGGGTCGCCCAGGAGTCAGGAAACCGAATGTTTTTAGAAATTCCACTGATTTGGTTATTTAAGTCAGGCCGAAGCTCGCGCCCCTCCCCCCTCTGCCCGCTCCAAGGCCTGCACACTATCATCCCATTAGGCCCTGTGGGAGGAACAGGAAGCCAACACAAAGGCGCACACGGAGAGGATACGCTGAAAGATTTAGCCATGCTCGCTAACATCGGTTTTCAATTACGCAACACAAAAGCGGAGACGGGAATCGCGGCGCGTGAGGGGCAGTGGTAATTTAGTCCGAACGGTCGTGGTTCTGTATCTCTCTTTGATTTTATTGAGACAAAGCGGCGTTGTGTTTGAGCGGAGAGAATGTAACGTGAGTTATGGGAAGTGGTATGGTCTGTAGGTATAAACGATAAAATATGGGGGATCCTCACGATGCTGATCTACGCTGATTGATCAGCAAGCGCTGCTGAGATGTACACTACCAAACTACCAAACTGAAAGTTTGGACACACTTTCTCATTTATGTTTTTTATTTATTTTCAAGACTGTTTATATTGTAGATTCTCACTGAAGGCATCAAAACTATGAACTATGAATGAACCCGCTAGCCGTCGCGTTCCAAATAGGAAGTGATTGTGGGCGCGCTTCCGGCTCCATTGACCCTGGCTCCAGTTCACATTACATTGAAAAACTGTCACCGCTCTCTTTGTGACTCCTACAGTGAGCTTTGTCTTTTTGCTCTTAAAATGTTCGCATTAACCCGCCCTACATGATCCTCGCATTTTTATTTTGCTGTTGTGTCCGTAAATTAAGATATGAACATAAATAACAGACAAATCAAGAGCTTTCTTTTCCCGAGATCTCGCTAGCGTCAGCAACATGTTTGATTGACAGTGTTGCTAAGCGCCCGCTCTCTGCTAAATCAGCGGTGTGAACGAGAAGGGGCGTTACCTCCAGACTGGCTCTTTGGTTGCTATGATACTCACGGTCGGAATTTGAAATATAGAACTCGGCTCCAATTTCGCTCCTATAACCGCTCTAGCCTCGATGAGCTTCATTTGGCTGGAGCCGAACGATATGGGTGACGTCACACTCCTTTAGTCCACTTCTTTATACAGTCTATGGAATGAACACATGTAGTAAACAAAAACTCAAAATAACTTAAAACTTGTTTTTGACTTTTAAAAACAGCCACCCTTTGGTTTTATCACAGCTTTTGACAATTGGCGTTCCTTGACCCTGACAAGGCGTAACTGTGAAGTGAGAAGCATTTCAGGAGACGTTATCATGAAGGTCATGAAGGGCAAGGGTTTGAAGCACTGTTGACAAAGCAATGAGTGACTTTAAGGATTTGAATATAAAATATAAAAAAATATTTAGTAAGTTTTTTCTCTTATTCTTAACATTAAATCAATAATAATAACAGATTTAATGTGTTTTACAGGGTTGTTGAAGCCTCTCAAAGCATTACATTTATTATTCATTCACTCAACACTCAATGGTGGTAAGACACTATTGTAGTTACAGCTGTCCTGGGGTAGATTGACAGAAACGAGGCTGCCAAACTGCCCCTCGGACCACCACCGACACTCACACACCACATTCATATTAGGCCCCCTGTGATTTTTTTTTTTTTCTTTTCTCTTCCTTGTAAGAGTCGTATTGTTTTTTTCTTTTCTCTTCCTTGTAAGCAGTCGTATTGGTTTTGATACGGACAGGCCATGCGTGTCCCTGATTGGCTAATCCACCTGTCAGTCACGCCCATCTGAACTCAGGGAGAGTCAGCGGTGACCAGACTCACGCCTTTGTAAAGTATCAGAGAAGTGTGTTTTCTGGATCCCATGCAAAAGTTTACCTTGAGCGCTGAAACTTTCTCGGCTTTTTCAATGCCTTTGATGACAATACACTATTCAGTTCACATTTTCTCAGCGTTACAAATATTGTTCACTAAAAAGTTTTCATTTTGCACATGGCTCCCAAGAACTCCTTCCAAAAAAGCAAAACAAGAAAAGGCTTAATTAACAAACACCAACTCTAAAAGTCTAAATCGATCTTCAGCAGTGTTCATTCAGTTGAAAAGTTCATTGGGAGCAGGCCTCTCCATCAGCTTCAGTCTCGGAGTCGGAATTCCCCAACTCTTGAATGTCGGCGTTCTCTTTTACGTTATGCATTTAAACATCTCCACCAACCATCCATCTTCCATGTTCAAAAGTTCACCGTTCAATCCGCTCTCTGTCTCTTTTCGAACTTCTTGCCAAATTACATATCACACCCTTTCCCTCACCTCCTACCTCAGGTTCAACATATGTAGACATCTCTTTAACTAGCAATGCGCATAGAAATTGACAGTTCATCCAGTGGCTACAAGTCAATTGGATTTTCCGTGGAAGGCATGCATGCTATTTGACTTTTGATTGACTTCCTATACATCCACATGCTAACAATTGCTCCAGTATGTAGCTAGCTAATTGGCACCGGTTTTAACAGAGAGTGTGAATTCCATTGCCAGTAACAGCAGGCCCACTCCAGCACTGGTCTAATCAAAGTACGGCATGTTTACCTATCTGCGGTTCATGCTAGTGCTAACACAGGGAGGTGGCTAGGACGCATTAGCATCATAAAGTGGCAGAATCAAAGTCATACAGTGACATGAAGGAGAAAGGTGGAGAAATAGTGAACATGAAGGAGATGTGGCGTATATGTACAAATGAACAAACGAAAAAAAAACGCGTTAGAACTGCTAACAAGAGGTTTATCAAAAAGGTACACGTTCCCATGGGAGTTTAGCTAGTGTCATGTACAAGGTAGTGGATAAGGAAGGAGTGGCATAATATGGTCAAGCAAAAAATAGCATGCGTACACACTGTCACGTTATCAAATTAGCATTTTGGTCATATAGCCTATTATGCTAACAATTATAGCTGTCTCTTCAGTTTGATTTTTGATTTGTGATCAAAATGTGATTTGCACCGTACAGATCCAACAGGCATCACAATGCATTGTGGTTTCCCCTGATAAAAAAAAACAAAAAAAAAAGTTATACTTTTTTGTTTGTTAAAGCCACAGTATGTAACTTTCATACCAAAAATTGGCAAAAATAAAAGCATGATTTTTCATTTTGTCATTTTGGTTCTGTTTGTTAACTTAGAGGAACCTTTGTCCATACAGTGATCGCGCTTGCCTGTCCGCACGTATTTGGCCTGATATTGCTCCTTTGGCTATAATCTCGCACATAAAACTTTATTATTTATTAATGTTCTGATGTATGGATTTAACTTCTTATTTCCATTGAATCATGCGGGTGATGTGGTAAATGGTCATTTTTATATAGCGCTTTTCCACTTTCAACGCACTCAAAGCGCTTTAGGTGGGCCAAGCATCTTGCCCAAGGACACAATGGCAGCATTCATCTGTGGAATTGAGTCAGCGGATCTGACCGCTCTACCAATGGTGTTTACGTCGAGAGCGGGATTTGAACTGCCAACCTTTGGATCAGTGGACAAAAACTCTACCAACTTAGCTACTGTTGCCACCCTTAATTAATGTACTGTGTTAAACTGATTGGTACATGGTCCAGAAGTAAATATATTCTATTAAAGGTGGTATCAAATAGAGTTGCAAAAAACAAACAAACATAGAACGTTCTAATCTTTTTTGGACATATAAAAATGTTGAATATTGTTGAATTGTTAGAAAAACACAAACAGAGAACACACTAATGAATGCAAAATCCACAACTGATACTAACATTGCTTCATTGTCATTACAAAGAGGTTGCGATGCATTGTTTTTGAATAACATTTTGTCTCTGAATCTGTACCAAATTGTGCAAAACCCACAAATTCCAACCGCTAGTCACTTACCTCGAAGATATAAAACAGCATTATAATTTCAAAAAAAACGAATCTATACTTCTCATTCATGTCAAAGCATAATCCTACAACGCAAAATTATACTGTCAACTAGTTTGTAAGTAGACTTTTCCCTGGGAACACACGAGTCTCTGTATTTTTAAGAGTTCTATGTAACTGCTTTATACCATTTATTTCCCGTGCCAATACCACAACCTTTTCCTTCCATTTCAACTCCTCAAGTCAATACAAACCAAAGGAAGCTGTGCCAACAACTAGGCTTTCAAAATCATAGCTTTAAACGCCGTTAAAAAGCGCATTACAATTGTATTTTTATATCGCAATGCGTCTCTGTTTTTGATAGCTAACGTTGCGCCGTCATATGTCACAATCATGATTCAATTTGTCACATTTTTATTACGGAATTTATTCGTTGAGGTATTGATTTCTTTCAGCTGGTTGAAGTCTGGCTGGGTGGTACTCTCAGCCGGGGTGATCAATTGTGGTTGGTATAGCGTTACACAGTCTAAGTGATGGAGAAGCGATTCCCCCACATATGTCACGTTCATTTAAATCAATACAGAATACGAGGAAACAGGGGAGAACGGGGTCTGAGCTAATACTTAACTACTTTGCACTTTTCAATATAACTGAATGGAGGATAAACGCTCTGGGTCAAAACTGGTCTATAATCAAATACATACATCTTGCTTGTTCTGGGGTATTGTATTGAGGGATGTTCCGTTGGGTGGCATCATGGGGATGAATGTAGAAATGTAGAAATGTCAACGAGGATTGGGAAAAAGGCAAAGGGCAGCAGTGGATTGGGTGATGGATAGGCTCACGTAGCACCGGGAAATATGTTTTTGCTCGTATAAACCTGGAAAATCTCTACAAAAACTTGAGAAAAATGTACAGAAGTTAATCAGGAACAAGACTGTATGAATAAAACATTTCAACAAAAACGTCAGATAGAACCGTAGGCCGTATATATAAATGGATAGAGTAGCCAATAAACTGCTATATCCTTTCTATTTATGTAGGCTTGGAACCGTAGACTGTATATATAAATGGACATCGCTAACCCGCTAGCCACCGTGTTCCAACTAAGAAGTGAGCATGGGCGCACTTCCAGCTCCATTGACTCACTCAATTCACTTTCTATTGAAAAACTGTGGCTACTCTCTCTGTAACTCCTGCTGTCAGACTCGTCATTTTGGTCTTAAAATGTTCGCATTAACCCGCTCTACGTGATCCTGGCATTTTTATTTCGCTATTGTGTCCGTAAATTAAGATGTAAACATTAATAACAGACAGGTCAGTCTCCTTCTTTCCCCGAGGTCGCTCCCGCTAGCGTTAGCAACAGGTTTGATTGACAGTGTTGCTAAGCGCCCACTCCCTGCTAAACCAGCGATGTGAGCAGGAAAGGACAGCCTCGTTCCGGATTGGCTCTCACGGTCGTAATTCCAAATATGGACCTCCAAATTCGCCCCTATAACTGCTCTAGCTTCAATGAGCTTCATTTGACTGGAGCCGAACGCTGTGGGTGACGTCACACTCACTTAGTCCACTTTTTTATACAGTCTATGGATAGAACCTTAGCATTTTAAGAGACAAAATAGGGAACATTGTGTCCATTTTTACATTATATTGTAAAACTACTGCACATAGTTGTAAAAACAGTTGGCCTAGTGCGCTACCCTGAGGAACACTGGGTGGAGCTTTCATCCACAAACCAAAGATTTGTGGTTCTATCAAAGCTGGTTTGGACCAGTACATACAGTCATCGTGTTCTTGGGTAAGACGCCGCACCAAACTTGCGTCTAGTCTACCCCAGGGCAGCTGTGGCTTCAGTTGTACCGTACCATCAGAAGCTGTGGAGCAAAACAGCGATGCCATTTAAAGTTACCCAAATAAGTTATTAAAGTTTTCTTAGGACTGTCTTAAGCTATTCCTCACTAAGCTTACGCGTTCCGCACATCCTAATTATTCACCGTGATGAGTTTATAAGCTCTTTCACAACTTTCAGAGACCGGAGCGGTGTTTTGCCGCCGCGGTAAACCTAGCGGCAACTAGCATGCTAACCGTGCACTTCCTGATTCTCGCCCCGATAAAAAGCGTTATCATTAGATGCAGGCAGTACGCAACGGACTCATTCTGAACTCAAGAGCTCCTCATACAATATATCCGTACCGGGGCGAGACAAATTTTGCGCAAACACGTGGGGGGAAAAAAAGGGATTATGGGAATAAATAACGCTTCTGTGCATTTAGAAGCATTCCGTTTGTGTCATACGTAAGCGAGGCTACACACGCCGCTGATTTCCGTGTTGATCTAACGGCCACATACAGACGCTGTTAACAGTTCTGAAAAATTGACTGCTTTATCTGCGACTGTAAAAATGATGAAATATTTTATTAAAGTAAACACACAAAGGCAGCAGTCCACCTCCGCACACCAGAGCCAGTTTTGAAGGCAGCTCCTGTTTATTGACAGAGCATGTTTACACTGGGCTAATGCACTTCTGGTCACAGCGATCACCTATAGGACTTTAAACCACCAAACGTTTAACAGCAGTAAATACAGGTTAGATATTCGATGATTGGGTGATTTGTGAGGACGCTCGTGTATAATGTTCCAAGTAGAGAATACAAGTAAAAAAATAAATAAATAAATAATGCATGGAAAGTGGGAATGTCTCACAGTATGGCATTAAATGTATATATCATATTACATAACATGTTTGATTGCAGGGGTTGTTATTGCTCAAAAAACACCTTGGAAAATGGTAAATGGCCACATTCAGGGCACTCAAAGCGCTTTACATCAAGGAACCACTCACCCATTCACATTCATGCACGTGTACACAGATACAAGGTAGGTTAAGTGCCTTGCCCAAGGACACAACGACGGCATTCATCTGTGGGAGCTGGAATCGCACTGGCAACGCGTGGATGAGCGGATCTGACCGCTCAACCAATGATGTTTATGTCGAGAGCGGGATTTGAACCGCCAAACTTCGGATCAGTGGACAAACACTGAGCTGCTGTCGCCCACACTGTCTGGTAGCATCAGCTTTTTGTCTCCATGGAGATAGATTGGTTTA
>JACM01078720.1:0-10115 GCA_000787095.1 Periophthalmodon schlosseri | reverse complement strand
ATGGGCTCAGTCTCATGTCTCGTTCTCGTGGGCTTAGTCTCATGTCTTGTTCTCATGGGCCCAGTCTCATGTCTCGTCTCATGGGTGTTGTGTGTCTTCTCATCCCGATTGGCTCTACAGTAAATGTACGTAATGTCTATATCAAACAACCAACACTTTATAGATACTGTATTTATGTGATTAGTTTATGTGTATGAGTAAACATCTTAATTACTGATAAAACATTAATGATAATTTAAGTGTTAAAGGCATTTCTTAAAGCCCCATTTACTAAAATAATAGCATGGGTTTTTTTTGTTTTTTTGTTGTTTATTTTTCATTTTGGTTGTTTTTATTACAATGAAAAACATTTGTCTTTACTGTGAGCGAGCTTGCAACTCCACAAACCTGACTCTTATTTAGCCTGGAGGTGGGCCTCCTGCTTTTTTCCTTTGGTTGTAATATTCCACAGTACAGCATAAATAAATTTCCAATATAAACATGCTTTTAGCAGTTTCCATGGATTCATGCCACTTCCAGAAAGTTACATGTTGTACTTTTAACAAAAAGAAAAAAAGTTTTCATAACATTTAAAATCTATTTCCTGAAAGAATACAAAGCTGACTAATGGACCAATCTGCAAATACCCGGGTGTTCTAAATATAGTTCGATGAGAAGAGCATTTGCTGGTGAGGAGCAGGGAGGTGGGGGGTGTTCTGGGCCCCATCTCTCACCTGTGCACACATGAGCACCGCAGCGATGGCTTTTTGGTGTTCCTCCATCAAACCACAGCGTGACTGAGGGGGCGGAGCTAATGCTTGTTTAATGACATACACAGCGCCTTTGACTTCCTTGCAAACATTATACATCCACCCACAGCACCACCAGCCACCACCGACATCAGCACATGCAGTAAACACATGGCCCGCTGCCTCTGATGTCGCTGCCATGCTCCGAGGGAGTCATCTTTGTGCTCATATCTTCAAAGTGCACATGTGTCTTTATACTGCTGTGTCTTATACCGCACGTGCATTTTATACCACACGTGTGTGTTATACCGCACGTGTCTTATACCGCATGTGTCTTATACTGCATGTGTCTTATACTGCATGTGTCTTATACCACATGTGTCTTATACCGCACGTGCATCTTATACCACTGTGTCGTGTACCGCATGTGTCTTATACCGCACGTGCATCTTATACCACTGTGTCGTGTACCGCATGTGTCTTATACCGCATGTGCATCTTATACCACTGTGTCATGTACCGCATGTGTCTTATACCGCATGTGCATCTTATACCGCATGTGTCTTATACCGCATGTGTCTTATACCGCATGTGCATCTTATACTGCACATGCATCTTATACCACACATGCGTGTTATACCGCATGCGTCTTATACCACATGTGCATCTTATACCGCACATGCATCTTATACCACACATGCGTGTTATACCGCACGTGTGTCTTATACCACTGTATGTCTTATACCGCCGTGTCATGTACCACACATGTGTCTTATACAGCCGTGTCGTGTACCACACATGTGTCTTATACAGCCGTGTCGTGTACCACACATGTGTCTTATACAGCCGTGTCGTGTACCACACATGTGTCTTATATCGCACGTGTGTCTTGTGGCACACGTGTCGTATACCGCACGTGTGTCACGTACTGCACGTGTCTTATACCGCTCGTGTCTAATACCACTGTGTGTCTTATACCGCACATGTGTCTTATACCACACATCATGTGTGTCTTACACCGCACGTGTGTCATGTACCGCACATGTCACATGTGTCGTATACCGCACGTGTCCTATACCTGTGTCTTATACCGCACGTGTGCTGCGTACTGCACATCACATGTGTCTTATACCGCATGTGTGCTCTATACACGTGTGTCTTATACCACACATCATGTGTCGTATACCGCATGTATCGTATATCACGTGTCTTATACCACACGTGTGCTGCGTACCGCACATCATGTGTATCTTATACCGCATGTGTGCTGTATACCACACGTGTCTTATACCACACGTGTGTCGTAAACCACACATCATGAGTCTTATACCACACATCACGTGTGTCTTATACCACACGTGTGTTGTATACCGCATGGGTCTTATACCGCACGTGTTGTACAACACTGTGTGTGTCGTATACCACGGGGTATCGTATACCGCCGTGTGTCATATTACGCCATGTGTCGTATACTGCACGTGTGTCTTGTAGCGCATGTGTGTCATGTACCGCACGTATGTCTTGTAGTGCACATGTGACATGTAGCGCATGTGTGTCATATACCATTATGTGTCTTATACCGCACATCATGTGTGTTGTATACCGCACGTGTGTCTTACACCGCACGTGTTGTATACCGCACATGTGCCGTATACCGCCGTGTATTGTAAAGCACACGTGTGTCTTATCGTATACTGGACGTGTGTCTTATACCGCACATCACATGTGTCATATATCGCACGTGTCTCGTATACCGCATGTGTGTTGTATACCGCCGTGTGTCATATACCGCACGTATGTCGTATACCACCGTGCGTCATATACTGCACGTGTGTCTTATACCGCACATGTCATATACTGCACGTGAGTCATATATACCGCACGTGTGTCGTATACCGGCGTGTGTTGCATACTGCATGTGTGTTGTATACCAGTGTGTGTTGTATACCAGTGTGTGTTGTATACTAGTGTGTGTTGTATACCGCCGTGTATCGTACACTGCACGTGTGTCATATACTGCCATGTAATGTATACCGGCGTGTGTTGTATACTGCACATGTGCTCTATACCGCACATCATGTGTCGTATACCGCACTTGTGTTGTATACCACACATCATGTGTGTCGTATACTGTACGTATGTCATATACCGCCATGTGTCGTATACCAGCGTGTGTCGTATACCGGCATGTGTCGTATACCAGCGTGTGTTGTATACTGCACGTGTGTCGTATACTGCACGTGTGTCGTATACCAGTGTGTGTCATATACCGCCGTTTGTTGTATACTGCACTTGTGTCATATACTGCACTTGTGTCGTATACGGCACATCACATGTTGTATACCGCTGTGTGTCATATACCGCACTTGTGTATACCGGCGTTTGTCGCATACCACATGTGTCGTATACCGCCGTGTGTCGTATACCGCACGTATGTTGTATACCGCCGTGCGTTGTATACCGCACGTGTGTCATATACCGCTATGTGTCGTATACCAACGTGTGTCGTATACCGGCATGTGTCGTATACCTAATGGTTCACATCGTATCTGTCCCACAGGAAACAGTATGTGGTTGTTGATGGTGTAAAATCTTCGTGTCTAGACCGTGGTGTTGGTGTTCTGCAGGGGTCAGTCCTTGGGCCGGTTTTATTCTCCCTCTTTATCAATAACTTACCAAATGCTTGTCCAAATATATTCTCACAGATGTATGCGGATGATGCAATCATCTACACTCAAGCCAAAAATGTTCAGCAAGCTGCTGATGACCTCACAGCTGCCTTATCATCTGTGCATAACTGGCTTAAGGACTCGTGCCTCTTGTTAAACACCACTAAAACAGTCTGTATGTTCTTCTCAAAACGTCATACTGAACTAAAGCAATCAAATGTCTTTCTCAACGGAGTAGAACTTGATCTGGTCCCAGAATTTAAGTATCTTGGAGTTATCCTAGACCCGACTTTGTCCTTTAAAAGTCATGTAAAAAAAGTATCCCAGGTAATTAAATTCAATAATCAGAATTTTCACCACATCCGGAATAACTTAAATATGATGACGCTAAAACTTACTTCTACTCTATGATCATCTCCCACAAAGACTATTGTTTAAGTACTTGGTCTCTTGCCCCACAACACTTAAAACCATTGAAAACCTCTATAAAAGAGGTCTGAAAATACTTGATAAAAAACCCATTTCCCACCACCACTGTCATGTTCTGAAAAAGCACAGAACACATGAGTGGAATGTGCAATGAGTGTAGTGTGCAATTTTATTATTATTGTTATTTTTTTAAATTATTAATGTTTTAACCCTTTTGTGACCCCAGCCCTTGGGACAACGGATGGAAATTAGCCTTTGGCTATAATCCGGCGTGTTTACGCTCACGTTAAATCATGTCTGTTCATTAACGCACAATGTCCCAACCAAATAAATAAATAAAATAAATAAAAAAAATACCGCACGTGTGTTGTATACCAGCGTGTGTCGTATACTGGCATGGGTCGTATACCGCTGTGTACGTTGTATACCGCACTTGTGTCGTATACTGCACTTGTGTCGTATACTGCACTTGTGTCGTATACTGCACTTGTGTCGTATACTGCACTTGTGTCGTATACTGCACTTGTGTCGTATACTGCACTTGTGTCGTATACTGCACTTGTGTCGTATACTGCACTTGTGTTGTATACCGCACATCACGTCGTATACCGCACTTGTGTCGTATACCGCACTTGTGTTGTATACCGCACATCACGTCGTATACCGCACTTGTGTTGTATACCGCACTTGTCTCGTATACCGCACATCACATGTCCTATACCGCTGTGTGTCATATACCGCACTTGTGTCACATACCGCACATCCTGTGTGTCGTATACCGCCGTGTGTCATATACGGCACGTCTGTGGTATACCGCCGTGTCCCTTGGTTTCCTTAACAGCATTGACTTCCTTAGAAGCCGAACAGCTGCAGGACCAGACACTGAGTGGCTAAATGTGCAGGATCGGGGGAACACTGTCTAATTACTTTCATGGAGTGTGGGTCCACGGGGACCTTGTTAACTTTTGCACATGGAACCAGGGTCTCTGCTCATTCACAGTTATGTAAAGCCCAAAGGGACGAGTCAAACAGCGGAGCTAAGGGCTGTCGAAACCCACCACAGCCAATGGGATCAGGAAAACAAAAGATTGCAGTAGAAAGTAGCCAATATGCTTCTAATGAGGACCAACGGAATGGTCTTCAGAGCGTCGGGATTCAGGAAGTCGATAGGGCAATGTGCATTTGTGTTAATTTGACAAACAGCACTCACAGGTTCAAACTACAACATGTTGCTTTGTGGTTCAAATGTTCTAGAGCTACATTTAAAGGTGCACTATGTCACTTTTCTACTGCACTACCTGCTTGTCCCCATTATTGCTTAGTCTGGAATGTATCACAGTATGGCATTAAACATTAAACACCACCAGGCCAAGACATCAGATATGTGACATACTCTCCACCAGAAAAGTTACATGGTGCACCTTTATTGCCTATAGATACTAGGTCTTATAATGCACTGTACACTGAAAGTTCCAGGCCGAGCACAGCTGCCAATCTCTGTTGCCTCGCCACCAGCAGCACTAACACACCACATTCAGACTGTACTGTCATGATTGAACAGTCTGCAGTTCTGCTCCTAAACTATTATAAGAACTTAACTAAATAACTAACTAAATGTTTCTGTACTGTGTAAGACGACGATCCAGACACATCCAATTTATTACTGTACCTCACAATAGACTGAGACTCAGACTCATAATTACTGAGTATCCCCCCAAAGGCCCGCCCACTGACAGCCATTAAGATCATTAATGCGAGTCACTGCATCTGCACAGGCTCAGATTTGCTCAAACGCTGTGACATCAACAGAACCAGTCTATGTCCTCTTTCACTCGTTCTTATTTAGTCCATTTCATGTTCTCAGTTTGTAAAAGTGGATTTATTTATTTTCTTCTTTTTTTTTTTTTACATTCCCAACTTATTTAAAACAGGGACCAAAGACTTTTCAGCTCTGACCACAGGAAGAAAACGGTCTAAATACAGTGCATAGTCATAGAGCATAGGGCGCTTTACTGAAATCAAAGAAACTGAATTTTTCAGACACCGCATTCTCGCAGAGTCTTGAAAATAAACATATTTTTTACAGATGTTATAATCTGCTGTATGAAATAATGGTAATAGTGCTAGTGAAGTTACATTTACTTGGTTTTGCTGAGTAAATGATCTTAATATGTTTATGTTAATGAGTTCTGCTGTATTTTGTTTCTCAACCTTTAACTTTTCTAAGTAATCTTTATGTGTCAAGGTTAAACTGGACATTTCGGGGAACAGTTGTTCTCATAACCTGAGCCTTCCACACTGTGTCAGAGTTAAAGCCAAAGCCAGTACAGGCCTGTAAAGTGCCACATCTCCCTCTTGTTCTCCTCCATTTACTCTGTTGAATGCGTAACGTGCCGGGTCCTGCAGGAGGTGTGACTGAGGCTCCACTCTCACTGAGGAAATGCACTTTACAAATGAGCCTTGAAATCTACACACCAACAGTCGATACTTCAGAGGGGGAAAGAATAACAGTCTTTTACGTATAGGCCTGTGTGTGGGAACTGGACATGGGTTTCAGGTAGAGCCTTTAGGTTTAAATGCAGTTGTGTTCATTTATATAAGGTAATATGGAATTCTTTTTATGTTGGAGTCTCATTTTGAATTTCGTTATTGCCAGGCGCCGCCCCTGGCAATAACGCAATTCAACCCACAATAGAAATTCACCTCACAATAGAATACCTTTGGAGGGGGAAATGTCCTCCTCAGGTCCTCTTTTAAATCGGGATGGAATCATTTATCTGAAAGTCACAAATAAGCGACATTTTGAGGACTTTTGACCATTTAATATGACTCATTTGTATTGTTAATTGCCATGGAGACTCTCTGAAACCCACAGTCAGACAATGTGAATAATTTAAAATGCTCTATGAAAAAATGACATTAAAAGTTGACGATAGAGAGGGAAGGTAGGGTTTGTACCTGTCCCATAAAAGGGACAAGAGATGTTCTGGAATGACTCCACAAAGTAATATTCTAACTAGATTCAGTGTTTCAGTGTTCTCTCAACCTGCCGTTTGATCCAAACATAAATGAAATATCAGTCTAAAGAGGACTCCATGTTTCTGAAGTCACTGACTGTCCATTGATCGAAAATGTTTTGCCTCAAATAAAATAGTTCTGACAGAAAAGGTAAGATCATGTTTTCAGTCAGGCACATAGACTGTATATGTAAATGAACACAGCTAACCTGCTAGCATAGACTGTACATGTAAATGAACACAGCTAACCTGTTAGCATAGACTGTTTATATAAATATACACTGCTGCTGTCAGACTCATCATTTTGGTTTTAAATGTTTGTATTAACCCTCTACATGATCCTGGGGTTTTTATTTCACTATTGTGTCTGTAAATCAACATATGAACATTAATAACAGACAAATCAGGCTCCCTCTTTTCACCGATGTCGCTCCTGCTAGCGTTAGCAAACAGGTTTGATTGACAGCGTTGCTAAGCCCACTCCCTGCTAAACCAATGGTGCAGGCGGGAATGGACGTTACCTTCATCAGCCTCACTCTGGATTGGTTCTTTGGTTGCTATAATACTCGCTGTCAGAATTCCAAATATGAATATATAATATATGCTACTCTGCTCCACATTGGCCCCTATAACGGCTCTGGCCTCGATGAGCTTCATTTGACTGGAGTCGAACGCTGTGGGTGACGTCACACTCAGTCCACTTCTTTATACAGCCTATGGCAGCGCACGTTCACACGCTCAGATCCATCTGAGATTATGACTTGTGTCGTATACCCCACATCACGTGTGTCGTATACCCCACATCACGTGTCGTATACCCCACATCACGTGTGTCGTATACCCCACATCACGTGTCTATACCCCACCACATCACGTGTGTCGTATACCCCACATCACGTGTGTCGTATACCGCACATCACGTGTGTCGTATACCCCACATCACGTGTGTCGTATACCGCACATCACGTGTGTCGTATACCCCACATCACGTGTGTCGTATACCGCACATCACGTGTGTCGTATACCGCACATCACGTGTGTCGTATACCCCACATCACGTGTGTCGTATACCGCACATCACGTGTGTCGTATACCCCACATCACGTGTGTCGTATACCGCACATCACGTGTGTCGTATACCGCACATCACGTGTGTCGTATACCGCACATCACGTGTGTCGTATACCGCACATCACGTGTGTCGTATACCGCACATCACGTGTGTCGTATACCGCACATCACGTGTGTCGTATACCGCACTTGTGCCGTATATCATCAATCTACAACATGTGATATTTTCTCGGATGTGCTGGACGTAGTCGTCTTAACACATTTGAATATGTTTTCCTGTTGACCTCCACACATATTTAAGTTTTCTCTTTCTGGTAATGATGAATATACAAAATGCACTACCGCAAAGCGTATGTCTATAAGGCTGCTAGCCAAATATGTCTACCAGCATGTGGCTAACTGGCTAATGCTATATCAATCCCTGTTGCAAATTCAATTTGCCAGCGTTTCAAGTGAACGGGATAAGAGCTTAACGAGCTCCACTTCATGATGTGAATGTGACAGTGAGTTCTGTTGAGTGAGCGGTGGATGAAATTAAAGTAAAACCAGTGGCGTTCCAGGAGACTGCGGGATCGATGTCTGCCTCATCAACGCCGGGCTCCGGACTTGTTTATTCCCTGCATTGATCCGAAGTGTTGCGCCTGTGGGCACGAGTGGGAGAGACCGCTGGGCTTTGCAGTCAGCTCTGAGACGAGCCAAGAAAAGACGAGATTGTGCGATTGCTTTTTGATATATAGGAGGAAATAAGAACCATGTAATCTCTAATAAATCCAAACTATTCATCTATAAAGTGTTCAGATTACTGCACATCTTAAAGATTCATGTGGGTCTCTATGATATATATGACATCTATTTCAGAATTCATATAAACAGAAATAATTCCATGTCCATGTAATTCTTGGGAATTCTTCTGGACATGTTTCAAACGTGCAATGTGACTGAATATTGGGATTCAAATTAAAGATTTTGATGAAAGAAAATCTAAACGTAATGATCAGAAATCATGCTCTTCCACTGTTAGACTGGGCCCTTCCACTCTTAGACTGGGCCCTTCCACTGTTAGACTGGGCCTTTTAAACTGGGCCCTTCCACTGTTAGACTGGGCCCTTCCATTCCTAGACTGGGCCCTTCCACTGTTAGACTGGGCCTTTTAAACTGGGCCCTTCCACTGTTAGACTGGGCCTTTTAAACTGGGCCCTTCCACTGTTAGACTGGGCCCTTCCACTTTGAGACTGGGCCCTTCCACTTTTAGACTGGGCCCTTCCACCACTCTTAGACTGGGCCCTTCCACTCTTAGACTGGGCCTTTTAGACTGGGCCACTCTTAGACTGGGCCCTTCCACTCTTAGACTGGGCCTTTTAGCTTAGACTGGGCCACTCTTAGACTGGGCCACTCTTAGACTGGGTTGCTCCATTTTCTTAACTTTAGCATCAGTGAGGCTTTAATGAGAAGCCGTGAGCTAAGCAGTACTTTAATACTGCGCTTTTGTGCGAAACATGAAAGTGGTTGGTGCTCTCGGTTCTTGGGGGATAATGGAACACTTTCTGGGAAGGAAAAAATAGCTCCAAAGCTCATTTGGATTAAATTTCAGTGAAACATTTAGCACATGCTCTGATTAAAGCCGGCATCATTGTGTGTGTCGATGGGCAGAGGCTCAGAGCAGAACATTTGAGACACTTTATATGTAAGTACAGAATGGAAAGGTATTGTTGACACTAAGAAAATGAAACAGATGACATCTTTAAAGATCTAAATCTGGTTAAAAAGTAGATCACATGACTCAAGAACAGTGACTCATACACATCATGTTAATTAGTGCAGAGAAACTGAATACAGCTAACCCAGCTACGCCGCTAGCTTCTGTGTCTCCAACTCTCCAGAGCCACCGCGACATCAATCTGCCACACTTCACAAGAGCCTCATCACGTCTGAAACGCTCAGGACCACGGGGCAATATGGAGCCTCGTGTGTGGAAATATGAGGACCCTGAACCACTGTAATAGACCTAGTACAGTGGTTCTAGCTAACACATCATTAACGCACATCATTAACACACATCATTAACACACATCATTAACACACATCTACACACATCATTAACACACATCTATACACATCATTAACACACATTATTAACACACATCATTAACACACATCATTGACACACATCATTGACACACATCATTAACACACATCTACAC
>JACM01013527.1:0-11668 GCA_000787095.1 Periophthalmodon schlosseri | reverse complement strand
GACTGACTTTACGTCGATACGTTACTCGTTTATCTATGACGTCATCGCGTCGCTTCTTCCGCTGCCGGTGACTGATCGTGAAGTGCCAACAAGAGAAGACGCGAAAAAGCAGAAGTTACAAAGGCACCGACAGCGTCTAGTGGCCTTTTGCTATACTAGAAAAACCTATAAAACAAGACACCAAGGCAAACCGCAAATCGCGTGACCTATCACATTTCAGGTAAGTTTAAAAGCTCTAACCTAGTTCTGTACCGGCATGGGAAGTCGCGGTTAGCTAGCCCGGTCATGTTAGCTGCTCATTTTAGCACACTTAAAAGTAGTGTATCGTCAATAACTACGCCGATCATGAATAAAACAGGGGCTCTAGAAGAGCATCTTGACTAAAAGCATCGTTTGAACCGAATAAACCCCTATTTATATTAATTTAACGTGGTTTTAAAAGTTTGAGGCCATAGAAGCTAATGGGCTAACTTGAGCTAACCGAGGCTAGTGTTTGGAGTTCAGGGCGGGGAGAGCACACATTCCCCGTGAGACTAACGGATTACAAAGAGGACTGCGGGAGTGAGTCATTTGGGATTTCGACCGTATATAAACGAAACATGATCTGTTTGAAGACGTTTTAAATGGCCAAAATAGTGATTGTGTTGGGCCGTAAGGTTTACAGTTGTGGGTGCGCGTTTTGCAATAAAATCAGGAATTGTCAAGACAAATCATACTTCCTTTAACAGATGCATGTTTTTACACAAATACCTGTTGTTTTAAGGTAGTTTCTAGGTTTTAATTTGTGTATTTCTTCTAAGCATTCTCAAACGTCTAACAGCAACGATTTATGCTCCAAATGTATTTAATAATAAATAATAAAAATAAAGGCAAGTTTATTTGTATAGCACAATTCATACACAAAGTAATTCAAAGTTCTTTACAGAATAAGAAAGACATTAAAATCACAATACAACAAATCAAAACATAAATAATCACAAATAATCATCATAAAATTAACATTAAAGGAGAAAGTGCAGAGTTTAACATTAAAGGAGAAGAGTGCAGAGTAAAAACCTTTCAGTCATATGCACAGCTAAATGGAACTGTTTTGAGCCTGGATTTAAACATTGTCAAAGTAGAGGCCTGTCTCACATCTTTAGGAAGACTGTTCCAGGTTTTAGCTGCATAAAACTGAAATGCTGATTCCCCATGTTCAGTCCTGACTCTGGGCACCAGCAGGAGGCTGGTCCCTGAAGTCCTCAGAGTGTGAGATGGTTCATATGGCACTAACATATCAGAGATGTACTTTGGTGCTAGGCCATGGAGAGACAAACAGAGCTGCTTTAAAGTCTATTCTCTGAGCCACAGGAGCCAGTGCAGAGCCCTGAGCACAGGACTTATGTGCTCGTACTTCCTGGTTCTAGATTGTTAATAGATTATGATTTTTGTACTGACTACTATTACAGTAGTGGAAAGAGTACTGAAAATGAGTTCTGTAGTAAAAGTATTGTACTCAGTTACAAGTACTTATGCTGCCAAATGTGTACTAAGTAAAAAGTACACATGAAAATTTCTACCCTGCTAGTTACTTTTAACACATTAGGACAATTAGGACGTGGGTTTATTAAAACATATCATATTGAGACTAGCAGTACTAGCACAGGTTTAAAAATCCCCTAAAAGTAGAATTACACAAAAAATACTCTTGCAGTAACCTCAGTATTTGTAATAGTATTTGTTACTTTTCACCCCTTCTGCTCTAACTGCTCTACTTAACAATGACTCTGATTCAACTAGAATGTGATTGTGTCATACACTTAGATAGGGGCAAGACTGTGTTTCCCTGTGGGACTGTTAAGTGTGACATCATCACAGCTTGTTTGGCTCCTGAAGAATAATGACCATGTGAGGGGATTGAAACATTTCATGTTTTCAAATACATTTTCAAGTTTTTTGTTTGAGAGAAGAACTCAGAGTGAATATGCAGGATTTGTGTGTTAAACATGTGTGAATGAAAACACAACACTAGGTATGTTTTTGATGAAACATTATGTAGATCAGAAAATGGCGCAATATAATTCCTTTTAAATACAGTTATTATGACATCATAACTTAAATCGCTATTGTTTCCAATTGGAACGTCTTAAGCAAAATCCACACATAATGCATTTTGTTAGTGACTGACTGGGCCCTTAAAATCTCTAAATTGCCACACAAATTTCCATATACACTATTAATTATAGCTGTCCCCCATCTCCATTAAATATTACTGGCCTTGTGTTGTCATCACAAGTCCAATATGCCCCAACCATGTATGAAGATCAATAAAAGAATGATTACTTTATAGAGAAATTATGTCAAATCGACAAACCATGTATTAGTAGGTTGTGGATAAGTTGAATTTAGAAACATTTTCTATTGAGAAAACACAAGATGTCCTATTTGTTATTAATCCTTTATTTATGGTTAGCCTCTTGAGGCTTAATGTTTCATTCTCAAGAGGGACCTGTTGTCAATTAAACAAATGTTAAATTATGTACCTAGAACACCTTGAATTTTTAAAAATTTGTAGTCTTGATACTTGATACTGACATCACGCTGGGGGATGTACTGCATATATGTCTATGACTGAATGTTCAGCAGTTTCCATGCTAAAACAATGCACACATTAGCCAAAACATTTTAAGATTGTCTGAAAATGCAAGAAAAAATGCAGAATGGATTAAAAAAAAACAAATTTTCAGGAGCCTGTGATCAATACTAGTGTTCATGGTACTGTTTTGGTGTTGATTTTCAACAAAAATCGTGAGTGTGACTAACTGAAAAACTGTTGGCTAATGCTAGCTCGCTTGTGACTTTAATGGTATTTGAGAGGGACTTGTTTAACAGCACAAATCAGCTCACCTGCTGTAGTACCAGCTAAGTCAGTCCCTTATGGTCAGATTGTGTTAAAACAAAGCTCACATTCAAGTCTAACTTAAGTAACAGAGATTCATACATGGCAGTGCCAGACATAACACTGTTTATAACATCAGCTGCAAAGTATCAATAATGCCTGTACATTAATATACCACCCTTAGCTTTTATTTTATTGTCAAGAAGGATATGAGTATTTTTGTTTATTTGACAAACCAAAGCCATAGCAGTATTTTTGTGTCTCTCCACTACATCCATGGTTTTCCTTGTCAGATCAGCCAGTCCGTTCTGTATTCAGGGGAATTCTCTCAAATTCTCATATCATTCAGAACAAAATGTATAACTTCTTTTACCTGAGTTTGGAGCTTTGATTGTTGATTCTGCAAAAATCAGTGCTGTTTCTCAATCATCTGTGTTGTGTGTGTGTAGTTTAAAAAAAAAAAAAAAAAGTAAGCTGCTATGTTTGTTTAAACACGAACGGACCATTTGTTTCTCTGATTGGTTAAGCCACCTGTCAGTCATGCCCTCTGAAATCAGGGAGACAGGATATGGTTGCAGACCCACTTGTCTTTGCAGAGATGTAATGCAGCGCCCCTTTTATTGAATTTCTGTTCAAACAATCATGTATTTACTTTTAGTCAGGTGTCCATGTTAAACCGGTCTCTCCTTTGTATTCACAGGTGACCGAAAATGGCTGTGAATGTGTACTCCACCTCTGTGACCGGTGACAATCTGAGCCGCCATGACATGCTGCAGTGGATTAACACATCTCTGCAAATGAACTTAACCAAGATAGAACAGCTGTGCACAGGTAAGTACACTCTTTTCTATGTAGTATATCATTTTTATTTATTTTTTTAAGCTTTCTACCATGTTATAACATTCCCTCATCAAAAATATGCCTGAAAAGCTCAAAACTGAAACTTGTAAAACATATCAATATGTTGTTTTCAGTGAATATAGCATTTTCAAAACAATAAAAGGTAACATGGTGATCTAAATATGTTAAGTGTTAGCAGTTAATATCCCTTGAAGTAAAATACCTCCTCTTTAAACTTCAGAATAAGGCTGCAAGATTAGTAGTAATTTAATCAAAGTCTTAATTTTAATGGCTGCAATTGGCAAATCTCAAATTCTTCAATTTTTGAAATGTCATAATTTCCACCACAAATGACAAAATCTCCTGTTTTACTCTGCAGAAAAACGGCTAACCCTGTAGTTTAGACTTGTACAAACTTGTATTAGTCAGTTCATAGTTTAATCTTTTTGTCAATTCTTCTAGAGGAGTTTAAAATGTGAACTTTGAACAGAATATTATTATTAAAACACAAATCATAATATCAATATTTATTTTTCCCAAATCGTGAGGCCCTACTTCAGAGGGAGAGACTACTGAAGGGGCCGAAAAGGGTAGGGATGTGCGATTCCATCTGTTTCAGTGATATTGGTGGGTTTCCCAGATATTTGTGATATTGAAAACTTCTCCCGTATTTGGCACCGATAGTTTTTCTAATGAGTTAACAATGGAAATGGAAAAGTGATAAGTTGAGTTATAGTAAAGTTTACAAATTAGTGTAACTTTGTCGACCTTGCTGTGGATTTTAAAGTGTTAGTATTGGCATGTGGGCTGCATCGAACTTGAATTGCATATCGGATCGCATTGGATTTTGGCTTCCAAATATCGGTTCTGCCGATATTCTGGTTGGGCATGTATTTTGATATAATAAGACTATTTGTAGTTGGCCCAGAAATGATGTTTGAACTTTTATTTACACAAAGCTGTCCAGCAATTACTTCTGGGATAAATAACAGCTACATAACATGGATTAGTTTTGTCTTCTGTTATGTTTGGAGGAAAATAACAGAAGATAATTTCAGTATTCGGTTGATATCGGATATCGGTAGATATTTAAAGCGATTAGTATCTGAATCCATATCAGAACCGAAAAAGCTGAAACGCTGCATTCTAATTAATATAGCCAAATATCAGTTATCAGCCACAGCAGCAAGACCGATATTGGTAATGGTATCGGCTCAAAAATGTAATATGGGACCATCCCTAGAAAAGGATGTCTGTGGTATGTTCCGCTCTGCTTGGTAAAATGAACTAAGCTTATGAGAAATGTTGCATGGCTGTGTGATATTCATTGTGATCTGTACAAAACCAATGATGCAATTTAGGTGAACAGGGGGCGGGAATGTGCCATAATTTTGCAATCCATCAGAAATGTGCTAAAACATGCCTGTAAATGACTTGGTTGAGGTGTCATACAATATGGAATACCTGGACTGCAAAATTAAACACAAAAGTGCATTAGTAATATTGTTTACTTGTTTGAAAGATTACATTTCAATTCTTTTTCAGTTCAAATTTTGCATAACCAACTATGTCAATATTTTCATTTTGCCCACTTCTAATCATGTTATATTTTTATGTATTTTCAGACCTCTGCTAACTTGTCTTGTCCTCTAATCCTAGGTGCTGCATATTGCCAATTCATGGACATGCTGTTCGAGAGCTGCCTGCCTTTGAAAAAAGTCAAATTTGCTGCCAAGCTGGAGCACGAGTACATCCAGAACTTCAAGCTTTTGCAAGTTGCCTTTAAAAAGTCTGGGGTCGATAAGGTAAGCGGAGGCTTAAGATAAAGGGGGAGTAAAGGGGGGGTGGCTCGGCGAATATAGTATTTTCAAAACAATCAAAGGTAACATGATGATCTATATGGTATTAATTGCTAACACATAACATATTTAGAAGTGTAATTCTCCCTCTTTAAGTCAACCAGCATTTCCCCAGAAAAGCACATGGTATAAAAAGTTATTCTAAAGTTGAAGCTAACAGGAGCTAACATTACTTCTGCGGTGTAGTAAAATGCGTAGAAGCACAGTGCTTTTGTGGACAAATGCATGTACTGCATCTTTTCTACACCTAAAATGGTTTCTCTTCACACCTCAGTGTTTACTTCTAGATGCAGATCAAATTCAGCGGGAATGTAACATTTTCTTGGCCAACATTATTATGTAACTGGGGCCTAAATTAACAAAATCATGAACAAGCTTCAGCTATTAACCTAACATTTTCTGTGTTTCACTATTAAAATGGCCCATAGACATTTTAATAGTGAAACTAGGGATGCACCGATATAGCGGCTCAATATCTGTATCGGACGATATTCAGGTGATTGAGTAATATCGGTATCGGCCAAAAGCACTGATACCAGTTGGCTGATATTGCGCTGGAAGTGTGCTGCTGTTGTATTCTGACTAGAGATAGCCAGTATACTAAAAAGTGCAAATACCGGCCTGATATATCAGTCTACCAGTCTTAAATATTCGGCACAATCAATAGATGGATAGATATAGAAAAAATACCGGCCCAACATCGGTATCGGCCTTCCATATTGGTGCATTTTACAATTACACTGTTATTTGTATATCTTAATGTGTGATTTGTGTAACTTTTTACTATGCAGCCATTAACGCTTTTGTCTTCATTTCTCTTCCCTCAGAACATCCCGGTGGACAAACTGGTGAAGGGCAAGTTTCAAGACAACTTTGAGTTTGTGCAGTGGTTCAAGAAGTTCTTCGATGCCAACTATGATGGAGCTCCCTATGATCCCGTGGCTGCGCGCCAAGGCCAGGATCCCGTCTCCTCCACTTCCCCTGCAGTCGCACAGAGCAAGCCCATCAAAAAGGCCCTCAGTCAAGGTACGGCTTTTCTGTTCAGCTGTTGCTCTGGGATTTCACCATTCGGATTAATGTCGATGTTATGTCTTAGGTCCTCAGAGGCCGCCTGTTGCCAAAGTAGCCCCCAAAATGGTATCCCCTGGTTCCAGAAAGCCAGTGGCAGAAGCACAAGAACAGGAATTACTGCTGAAGGTCAGTACATGGATATTGGGAGAGAAAAATCACATTAAATTGTATCGCAAATCTAATCGCAATCAGAAAAATAGCTATTATTTATTTGAATTTTTTTCAAAAATCATGCAGCCCTAGTCTATATCCCCAACAAAATCCACTGTCTTCACATAGAAAAAATCTTGTTTAGACCTCCTACAAACATTCCGAAATGCATGGGATTCTTGTATTTTATCTGTTCATATTTCAGCCTCTCAAATGTTAATGCTCCTGAACTCATGAGCAACTTTGCCAAGAGGCAGCATCACACAGGGATCAAACATTTTACATTTATATTTCTCAGATTATTCATGGGACAGTACTTTTAGTCAAGATTTAAGAGTCTAAAGAGACCAGCTCTCAAATACACAGCTCATTTTGCAGCTGATTCCGGTCGTATGGGGCACTGAAGTGAACGGCTATCTTCCCCATCTCAGTCCTGTGACCAAAGGCTATACAGTAGCTGGAATTGTGTTCATGTGCAGTATATGACTGTAGGTATGGGTGAAGGAGAGAGAGAGCTTTATAAGATAACGTTTGCCAATGAATGAAACAAAACACAACTCCCGGTTTGTTTTTGATAACATGGTTTAATGGTCCTTTTATTATACCAGATTGATTCTTGTGAGCTTTAAGCCATGTTAGAATATTATTACCTCATCAAAAACATACCTGGAGTTGTGTTTTGTTTCATTCACACAAGTTTGAGTAACCTGCATTATTTGTCTGTCTACATCTCCAAAGCTCAAAATGTTTAGTTAACAGCTACGTTTTATGTTTAGTTCACTAGAGAATGACAATTCCAGGGCTGAAATTATCCAAATGATTCTAGTGAAGATGTATTGAGTTTAAAAACACAGTGGAGCACTTCCTTTATTCCCACTTGACATCACAAGGGCGTTTTCTGTTTCAGAGAAGAACCTAAATATGCAGGATTTGTGTGTTAAACATGTGAGAATGAAACAAAACACAACTCCAGGCATGTTTGTGATGAGGAGACATGGATCAGAAAATAGCGTAGTATGGGCCCTTTTAAAGCTCACAGGTGTCAATTTTGTGTAGTAGATGACCTTTTAATGTAATTTTTATTTCCTTACTAGACATTTAAATGTGTGAGTATTGCTCATTGATATCTCTTCTGAAATCACAGAAAGGTTCAGGTGGTTCAGGTGTTTGTCTTCTCGAGGTAACATTAGCTCTGGAAAGTAGCCTTGATTGCCATTGCCTTTTCTGTGTTCTCTTCATTCAAATTTGCAGTTTTCCTGCTTCTTGTTAACTCGCCTTTCCATCTTTAAAGAGTGGATTTTTTTTTTTTTTAAAGCATTCTATCATGTTAGAATGTGGTTCCTTTATCAAAACATGCCTGAAGAGGTGCATGCATGTTTGAGTAATCTAGTTATCTCTCCCGGACACTATTTGAATCCTCCTTACGGTTAGCTCTAACATTCTGTGAAATGCTCAGCCCACAAGCCTATATTACCCATGCTCCCACATGACAATTCTCCATAAATTTACAAAAACATGAAACAAAACTGTACACAGCAACTTCACAAACCTGATGCGATGTGCAGTAGTTTCATTAGCACACAGATTGTTTTGTGATAGCACTCTGCTGGGGGAATGGCGTATGCTATCCCTTAGTCTGTTTCTTTTATACAGTTTATTGGTTTGACTCCCTGTTTGTTTTTACTCTCCCCTTCTAATTAAACGGGTTGTGACTAGTATTTTTTTCTTTTTTAGGTTGATGAACTTAGAGCGACCATTGTAGACATGGAGAAGGAGAGAGACTTTTACTTTAACAAGCTGAGGAGCATTGAGATGCTGTGTCAGGAGCAAGGAGAGGATGACCCCACACTGCGGAAGATCATCGACATCCTCTACGCCACAGACGTAAGTTCAGGACTTCAGGCACTGATCATCTATAGACTACATTTCTCATTTATGGACATGTCTATATTGTCTATAGTTCAATTGTAGAATTTCATCCTCCAGCTCAATTTTAAAATATGGGCAGTTTATAATCACTTGACACATCATCACTTGAACCCAACCTATTGCACTCATTTTATATGTTATTTTGATTTCAATTGAGCATTGTCCTGTAAGTACTGTTTGACCTTCTCTGCAAGTGGCTTCAGCCAGGCCAAAACATAGGACAGACTGCTATCTGCCAGTGCCTTGTTAAATTCCTGCCCAGTCACAACACTAGATAGGTTAATGGTTTGCTCTACAGACAGAGCGTGTCCCGGAAAGTCATGTCTCATTTTCACAATGACAACTACACATTTGTTTTCAAAGCAGCGGATCTATATAGTTCAATGTTAGGACCACTAAATGAAACTTGTTTTAACCTCACAGACATGATAATGCAGCCTTTGAGATTTGCTCTTTGAGATTGAAATTAAGAACTTCTAATCTTTTGACATATACCTCTTTGCTAAAGTATAGTATAGTATCTATACTACCAAAAATGTGGACACGCCTTCTTTTTCTTTCTATATGCTGCTTTCTGCATTTTAGATGCATACTGAGGACTTCAAATATATGAAGCAAGATGTATTTAACTTTTTTCTTTGTTACATAATTTCATACAGTGTTTTATATTTTGAATTCAGATTCCTCAAGGTAGCCACCCTTTGCTTTGTTGATAGCGCTGCAAACCCTTGGCCTTCTCTGTGAGCTTCATGATGAAGTCTCCAGAAATGGTTTTCACTTCACAACTGTGCCTTGTCAGGTTTCAGTAGTGGGATATCAAGAGTGTGCAAAGCAGTGTTCAAAACAAAAGCTATTTTGAATCTAAAACATACAAGTACAATATTTATAGTTGTAAAGCATGGAATACCAATGCTTAGGTGCACAAACTGTCTAGGCAGGAACTGTTTACGTATATTCTTGTCACTTGACGTAAAATCTCTTGCATATTAAAATGACAATAATTAAAAGTAATGCTCCATCTGTCCACCACAACTTGTAGCCGGGGTACTTGATTTTTTTTCGTCAATAAAACACTTTATAAATGGCTGCAGACAGCAGAAAGCAGGCTTATTTTGACTTCAAGAACTGAAATACCGTATAGCCGTACTGGGGTGAGACAGTTTGCTCAAATACATAGGGGAAAAACATACAGTTCAGGCCCTTTACTGCACCAATTTGCATATTATAACCATATTAATGTTTATCTGATCTTTCCTTCTCCAGGAGGGCTTCGTCATACCAGGAGCTGACGAGCAGGAAGAGCAAGAGGAATTTTAATTCTGAACAACTTACTCCGGTATTCCTGTTTTTTACACTCACCTCAAGATCTCTTCTCAAGTAAAGACTGTCCCAACGCAATTCAAAAATCCGCTCCTGACTAGTAGCCCTCAAAATGTCCTCCCGCCAGAGTCCATTCTCTTGCCTTTTATTTGAAGTTGCATCCTTCTTAACAATCGTACAATAAAAGTCTGTTTTTTTTCCCCATCGCAAACAGGGTGGGCGGGGTCTTTCTAGTTTTGGAGGCGGACTCCGGTGTGATAATGTGTTTATCTCTCTGTATGTGTGTGTATGTGTGACTGGATTTGTCCCAAGGAAAAAAAAACAAATCAAATCATAATTTCCCAACAGAAGGTCATATTCTGGAAATGCTGCAACTGGTGGCGTCGCATTCCCCATTAGCACTTAGCGTCTCTTGGTTAATATTACAGCAATGAAATTTGGTTAGCATAATTTTTTACTAGCAGTCAGTTGGGTTTGCTTTTAATTATTTATGACTTGGCAACCATTTGATCTCCACGTTTTGTTTCATCCAAATTCAAGTTGCGTTTATGCTTCTACACATTTTCTTTTGGCAAAAGACCTTTTGGATGCATAAATTGTACCTCAGTATTTGATTTCTTCCTCTTGCCTGGTTTAAAGGTGCTCTAACTTTTCTGACGGAAGTAGGACCCACCACCATCTCCATGGAGATTGCCTAGAATATTTCACAGTATGGCATTAATCTTGTCTAAGTGATGTCGGGACTGTGGAGAGGCAAGTCTGCTCATAGTAAGAATATTTGCAAGATGGTGTCTTTAGCAATAAGCCCCTGTTTTTGAATAAATGCAAGATGGATCTGTTTAATGCCATACTGTGGAACATTCGAAAGAAATTGCATCTCGGAGACATGGAGACGAACAGTTAGCAAATCTCAACAAAAAAGTGACATGTTGCATGTTTGAATCACCACATAGTAGTACTAGTTTTAGCAGCATACATTCACGAGGCCTGATTTTTGTCAGTTAATTGAAAAGCTTTAGCCTAAGGTGGGTGATCTTTTTGAGGCATTTGCACTGTCTACACCAGTGGTCCTTAATATGCGCTTATGGACAGAGCTCTGCGGTACACTGTGATTTTTGCCTTGTTAAAACTTATTGATGTCAAAACTGGTATCTCGTTCTCAGCTGTATACTGCCTTTGAACAGTTTAAAAGTTTCTATATTAAAATAAAAAATAACAGACTTTTAACAGTAAAATATGTTCAGTGTCAAGTGTACACAGCTCTTCTGCAATGGCCTTATTCATAACCTGTCCTCTTTTTATTCTATATTCTTTCATATTTTGGGCAAATGTTTGTATTGTAACTTTAAAATGTGTTAAAATAAACAAGTATTTGGACAAGTGTTTTGATGTTTTTTGTTACCAAAATTTACACATTTGATATAAATTTACAAGCAGCTTTAGTTTTCTTGAAGAAATACTACAATTCTACACATTTTCAGTTAATTATGAATTATTTACACCATAACTGAATATTTAAACCCTTAGTTCACTTCAGAGTCAAATATATCTCCATTCCATAAAAATAACAGCTACACACACACGAAACTTTCCAATCTTGTGCTTAACATTGTATCTAATA